>VHZZ01002273.1:42491-63059 GCA_009801015.1 Silene noctiflora
TCCTCTTCTCATTTTGGACTTTATTTGTTGGGCTTGACTTTGCATTGACTCCACTTGCATTTTCTTCATTAATCCACTAATTATCCATGCAAAAATCCATGAAAAATCTTCATGTTAGTCCAAACTTGCTCTACTTGTGCTTAGACTTGTACTATAGCCTTGCATAATTAGTAGATTTTAGCTCCTAGAAGCCCAAATATCTACAAAACATGTTGAAACAAGAAAATGCAACTAGACAATATTAGCTCAAAAACACTATGATAAGTGCTAAAAGACATGTAAAGTAGAACTAATCTAGGGGATTAAAATGTATAAATAAAGCACTTATCAGTGTGCAGGTGGCTGTTGGTTTTGGCAGCTAGCCTCTTTTCTCCAGAGTCCAGGCTTTCTGGAAATAGCCTCGAGCTTTGTAATTTTTTAAGGAAAACTGAGAAAGTGACCTGCTCAAAAGATCCTCACAATTGCCTCACCAAAAGAGGAAAGTCTACTTTATACTTTATGTTTTTGTTTGTTTTGACGTGACTGGTTTGCTGAAAATTGGACTGAGTGTGGGCTCAATCTGGGACCTGGCTTGGGTGCAGTTTGGACCTACTCCAAGGACCTTTCAGCTGGTCGTGGTGGCAGATGGTGGTGGACCTTGAACTGGTATTCCTGGCCCTTCATTTCTGGTCTAGCAGCAGCTGTGATCATAGCATTATGGTCTAAGTTGCCTGAGCAATGGCCTGGATTGGTGCCTGTTGTTGCCTGGTCGTGGCCTGCCTGACTTAGGCCCTTACTAAGCTCCAGTTCTGTGTTGCCTCGATCCTCAGCTCCTGCTGCAATAATGATGTATATTATTATTATGAGAATTTTTGATGATGTTTGATCAACAATTGATCAAGATTTTAGAGTAGAAGATGAAGAGATTTTTTTTTTCTTTTTCTTCACTCAAAACCGGCGAAGAAGAATAAATAGGGTAATTTTTTTTTTACTTAAAAATCAACGCGTAATGTGTGTAAATAGTGGCCTATTTATAGACCATGAAATGTAAAGAAATGACATACATTTCTTAGTCGATGGGTGCCTAACTCACATGGGTGACACCAATAACCATAAATAGATGGTACAATGGACTGTCTGGTCCATTTCGATTTCCGACATTTGTCCCACAAATACTTATAAGACTTATATTTAATTATCTTATATAATTAAAAATTAATTTAATTAATTATTTAACACTTAAATAATACTTAATTAAATAGTAATGTACACTTAACTATTAATTGACATTTTACCATTTTATCAATATAAAATGTGTCTTATAATAATTAATTAGTTAATTTTATAACCTCTTGTTAATATTATTAACTAATTACCTCTGTCTCAAAATATACACACATATTACAAATATTAGTTAATTAACTATTAATTACTACATCCCGTCTATTTATTAATCAATTATCATATAGTTGCATAATAAATTCCTTTGGCCCGAGTTCATAACTCGTCATCAAGAAATAAATTCACTTGACTTAATTAAAAGTCAATATTATATAAAGAAATTAATTAAATTGTATCCTTATACAAATAATTAATTATTCCATTTGAGCATCATCCGATAGGTGTGACCGAAAGGGATCAGTTGAACACCAACGTCACACGACAGTAACGTCTAACCCTAATCGGCTCACCGTTACCGATATACGTTGATCAACTTACTAGTATATAATAAATATATCCTGAATATATTCCTTTTATGAGATTTATTAAGTAGACGCACTATTGTAGAGGACACCTACTCCAACAATTAGACTATACTGTAACACAGTGGTAGGTCTAGTCACCTAGGGTATAAGAGTAATCAAATTAGCATTCAACTATCTTAGTAAAGACCGAGAATGAAAGAAATATATTATAGCATCTGTAATATCCCCATCTACAGTATCCCATATGTCTTTAAAAAACTTATTAGAGAAACCATCTGGGCCTGGTGCTTTGAAACATGATATCTTTGATTTCCTCCCTGGTCATAGGCTCATGTAACTGGTGTTTATGTTGATCAGTACAAATCGTCCTTTTTTGCACTATACTTGTACTATTGCATGTTTTGTGTGATTGAGACCCAAGTAGCAGCTATTAATACTCAAAGAAGGCCTGTTGTATGCCTTTCTCATCAGTACAAAGCTTGTCCTTATGATCCTTTATCTCATGCACACAATTTATATTTCTCCTAGCCTTTATTACTCCATGGAAGTAGGCATTATTCATATCTCCCTCTATGAGCCAGTGAGCCTTTGCCTTCTGTCTAAGATAATCATTTTTTGCTTGTTGAAGATTCTGTGATTTCTGGTTTGCTGTATATTCCAATCCCATGAGAATGGGATCTATAGGTTGTAAGATAAGCTGTTTTTGAAGATTAATCAGTTCAGTCATGGCCAGATCAGCGGCATTTTCAATATCAGAGAAGTGCCCCTTGTTAATCTCTTTTAATTTAGGTTTTAGAGCTTTTAGTCTTTTTATAACTTTGTACATTTTATTCCCTTCATAACCCTGAGCCCAGACCTTAGTGACTGTGGCCTGAAATTGGGGAGCTACATTCTACATATTGAAATATTTGAAGGGTTTGTTCTTTTGTCTAGGTCTGGTGTCTTTGGATACCACACAAGGGGTATGGTCAAACAAACCTTCAGGTAAAAAGATAGCCTTCAACTGAGGAAACTGACTCATCCACTCAAAGTTGACTAAGAACCTGTCCAGCCTACTGTACTTCCTGGTTATTGATGTTTGTTTATTGTTCCAGGTGTAAAATGCTCCTGATGCTTGGCTGTCAATCAAATGACAGGAATCCAAGCAATCCTGAAAATGTTCTAGGTGTTTGTGTATTATTCTATAAGTTTTTAAATGTAAAATAAAGCGTAACCTAATTATGAGGCACGAGCTTCTCATTTATAATACAAATAAACAGATTTAAGGAAGTTTCGCGGAAAATATAATAACATCTAAACACTCAATCGAGTATAGGCACACTCGATCGACACATCATCACGACTCGACCGAGTATACATGTACTCAATCGAGTGACCTCAGCCATCCACAGCTTCTCTTCGTGTCTTCTTTTCTTCTCTTCTTCCATTCTTCTTGGTTTATGTGCTTAACTTTCTTCTTCTTTCTATTTTGCCGACTCCGCAGTGCTCATTACCATCCAATTGATCCACAAATGCACCCAATTTGCATTAAAACACCAAAAGACGGAAATATCGACATTTCTAGTATAAACGACATTTAATCAACATATTATAGCACAAAACCATCTCAAAAGCAACTAAGAGAAGGCATAAATGTGTATATAGTTATGACTCATCAGATCTCACATAAAAGACTGACAAAGATTGACTACAATATCTTGGTTGATAGAATGATTAGCAGAATTAGGGGGTGGAACAGCAGGAAGATATCTTATTCAAGCATGCTTGTGTTAGTTAAGTCTGTGCTAGCCACTATCTAAAATCCACAATCATTTTCTCAAATCTTTGTATTGCGAGTGGGAGTGATGGACAGGATACAAGCCATATCTAGGAATTTTCTATGGAAGGAGTATTTACTTACTCCAAGGCTCCTTTAATAGTTTGGAATGTTTTATGTTAGGATCGGGAGCATAGAAGATTGGGTCTGATTGATAGTAAGGTGTGGAGTTTGGCTGCAATTGGTAAATTAGTGTGGGGCAGGCTAGTAAACAAGACCATATGTCGATCAAATGGGTTGATAACGTCTATTTAAAGGGAGAGCATTGGATGAATTATGAACCTTCCAATTATAGTTCATGGGCATGGAGGAAGATTTGTGATGTTAAAAATAAGTTCAAATCAGGCTAGATAAATGGGACTTGGAAAGGGGCTGATAGATGTTATTCAATAGTAGATAGCTATGAATCGCGTATGCAAAGCTCTGGTATGAAGGTTTCATGGTCTAAAATTGTGTGGAACATATATAATGTTCCAAAGTGGAATTTTACTATGTGGTTATTGAAGTATACAAGACTTCTTACTTTGAATAGGCTGGAGAGAATGGGGTTTGATGTGCCAACTAAATGTTTTTTATGTGGATTTGTACTTGAGGATCATAGTCATTTATTTCAAAAATGCTGCTATGCTTAGAAATGCTTCCACCTGTTGGCTAATTGGCTACATGTTCCCCTTTCTGTTCTGCAGAATACTAATGAACTAATGAGAATGAGACACCCATGAATGCTTGCTAGGCAGGTCATTATTGCTGTGATGGTAGGTATATGTTATTGTATTTGGAGATGTAGAAATTTGAAAGAATAAAGAGGTAGATATGGGAAGATTAAAGTGAATATTTCGTTATGATCTCTAGCCTAATATTAAGCATATAATTTATGTAATTAGGTAATATGTATCTTTTAGTTACCTAGTTTGTAGGGTAGATCTTAGAGTAGTTGTGGAAGGAGTCTAACCCTAGTTGTATATATGTAAGGATGTTCTGGCTATGCAAGACGTGAATACAAAACATTATTCTTCTGTCTTTCAAGCTTTTCACATGGTATCGTGAGCTAAACGATCCAGGCATATTCAATAGGAATCAAACAAAATTAAAAATCAGCCAATTACATCATGACCAAAGATGAAGGCAAACTCAAAGAAATCATGGGTAGTCCAAAGACGATCCCTATGACATCGCCTCTTTATCTTCATCCCTCCGATAACCCAAACTTTAATGTTACCCAGATTATCTTCAATGGAAATAATTATGATATGTGGGCGGATGCCGTCAAAAATGGACTTGATACAAAAAACAAGTTGGCGTTTATTGAGGGAAAAGTTAAGAATCCAGAAAGCGATGGAGACGAAGATAGCATTGAATTAGTGGCGTGGCGGTAGTGTAATGCCTTGCTAAGGGCGTGGCTTCGGAATGTGATCAATCCGAAGTTACATCCGAGTATTACCTTTTCCCAATCTATCGAAGACGTCTGGGAAGAGCTGCGTGGAAGGTACTCGGCAGGGAATGCTCCTAGGGTTCATCAATTGAAGAATGAATTGAATGAATGCAAGCAAGGAAGGGATTCCGTGGTCGAGTACTATACTCGATTAAAGACAATCTGGGATAAGTTAGCAAATTATAGCAAGGTGAAGAACTGCACTTGTGGAGCAGCTATATTAATCGCAAAGGAACGAGAGGAAGAGAAGGTTCACCAGTTTTTAATGGGTTTAGACTCGAAACTATATGCTAATGTTCGAACAAACCTATTAATGGAGGACCCAATCGCTACCTTGACTCGTGCCTATGCAATAATCCTTAGGGAAGAAAGACATGCTACATTGACCAAAGTCAAAGAGGAGCGTAACGACGCAGCCATGGCTATCAAGGCAAACAGAGAAAGGAATTCATACAACATAACAGAGACGGGTGAAGCAGACCCGCCACCTCAGTGTACCCATTGTGGAAAATATTACCACACGGAAGAAAATTGTTACGACAAACATGGATATGATGTAGTTAGGGCACGAGAAAGGGGACGTGGCCGACGAGGAGGAAGCACGGGCCGTGGGAGTAGCAATCGTGGCAGGGGCAGAGGACAAAGTCAGACCAGTTATCAAGCCAACACTGTGGGCAGCAGCTCAGGGACTAAGAATGGAGAGTCCTTGAAACAAAACCTGCCATTCACTAATGACTAGATTGAGAAGTTGCGTTCCTTGTTAAATATAAGCCCAAACGGTAATGAAAAATTACAAGGTATGCATTTAACAATAGACATTGAATGGTTAATAGATAGTGGCGCTTCTCATCACATGACGGGAAGGCACGAATTACTGCAAAGTGTTTGGACTGAGGAACCATCAATGGTAAGTCTCCCTGATGGGAGACGCGTTGAAGCTCGGATTCATGGGAAAGTCAGACTAAGCACACAGTTTGAATTGAAAGATGTCCTATTTGTGCCTTCTCTTACCTGTGATCTCATTTAAATCCAACAACTAATACATGAAAATAATTGTGTAATAACCTTTTATTCTGACCATTGTGAAATGCAGGACCAGACTACGAGAATGGTGATTGGACGGGGTGAGCATCGACAAGGGGTTTATTATTATCAACCAGAGAAATCAGCCTTGGTGAGACATACTACAATCTCGAAGGAAAGTCGGTTGTGGCATCGAAGGCTTGGACATCCCTCTAAGGGCATTCTTTCTCGTTTTTCTGATTTCAATTTGAATTGGACTCTATACGAGGTTTGTGATTCTTGTTGTAGAGCAAAACAATCGCGTGCTACTTTTAAGCCCAATAATAAAAGATGTGATGTTTTATTTGGTATTCACTGTGATATTTGGGGGTCGTATCGGGTGGCTAGTTTGACACATGCACACTATTTCTTGACAATAGTTGATGACCATAGCCGGGGAGTTTGGGTTTACTTAATGAAAGAAAAGGGAGAGGCAGGTGACTTAATGAAAATGTTTTGTCAAATGGTCAAAACACAATTTGAGACATGCGTCAAAATAATACAAAGTGACAATGGAATGGAGTTATTATCTGGGCCCATGAAACACTATTATGAAGAAAATGGTATTCTGTTTAAAACTAGCAACGTAGATACGCCACAACAAAATGATCGGGCTGAAAGGAAACACCGTCACATACTTGAGAAAGTTAGGGCATTACGTTTTCAAGGAGGATTACCTCTTTTTTTTTGGGAGAATGGATATTAGCAGCAGCATATTTAATAAACAAGACACCCACACCTTTGCTAGACGGGAAAACACCATATGAAATTATATACCATAATAAACCCAACCTTGATAACTTGAAAGTTTTAGGTTGTCTATGCTATGCACATAATAAAGAAAGGTCACGAGACAAGTTTGGGGAACGTGGGAAACGGTGTGTATATATAGGTTACCCTCATAGCAAAAAGGGATGGAAGGTGTATGATTTAAAGGAGAAACGAGTATTTGTGTCACGCGATATTATTTTTTATGAGAATGTACATCCCTATTTAATTTCGACTTGCGATTCTGCATCACAACAAGGTGCACACACTGATTCAAGGGACAATACTGGACTACACAAACCTTCTGATTGCAACACTTATGTCGATATACCCCTTGTTGTGAGGGGTAGTGATGAAATAACAGAACCACATGTCAAAGTAGAAGGAGATATTGAGGGCATTAGCGTGACACCCCACTCAACTGAACGTGATGCTGAACATGATGGCGACAATGTAGCTCGCTCGAATGAGAATGATGGAGATGATAAAAATGAACAGAACCCAGATGGTGATGAGGAAATAAATAGGGACCAAATCAGTATTGTTCCAGATGAAGAAAGGCTTGGTCGAGGGGTGCGAGAAAAATTCGAGCCACGATGGAAGAAGGATTATTATTGTAAATCAACACGAATAATTACCCCTGGTCTGAATGCTCATCACGCCCAAGATACACCCTCACGGTCAGGTACGCGTTATCCATTAGTCATTTATGTTATTACCAATTGTTTTTCAAGTTCACACAGGGCTTTCTTGGCATCCATTGATAAAAACCATGGGCCTACCTATTATCACGAGGCAGCGAAAGACAGGAGATGGCGTGAAGCCATGAGCAACGAAATTGATGCACTTGAGAAGAACGACACTTGGAAGATTGTTACTTTGTCCGAAGATAAGAAGCCCATAGGATGTAAGTGGGTGTATAAAATCAAGTACCAAGCTCATGGAACCGTAGAGAGGTACAAAGCGAGACTCGTAGCCCAAGGATTCACTCAAGTAGAAGGGGTTGACTTCCACGAAACTTACGCACCAGTGGCAAAAATGACTAATGTGAGATGTATGTTAGCAGTGGCAGTTGCTAAAGGTTGGTTTATTGAACAACTAGATGTGAATAATGCCTTTTTACATGGAGATCTTGATGAGGACGTGTACATGAAAATTCCGCAAGGGTTTGAAAGGAAAGGAGAGAACAAAGTGTGTAAGTTGTTAAAATCTATTTATGGATTAAAGCAAGCCTCTAGAAATTGGTTTGCAAAATTGACAGTGTCGATGAAGAAGTACGGTTTTATACAATCGCTTGCGGATTATTATTTTTTCACGTTGAATCAAGATGAAGTGTTTATTGGGGTGCTTGTGTATGTGGATGATAAGTGGTAAGCAACAATACAGAAGCTTGTGCGAACTTCAAAGCATTCCTAAACGAAAGCTTTGGCNATAAGTGGTAAGCAACAATACAGAAGCTTGTGCGAACTTCAAAGCATTCCTAAACGAAAGCTTTGGCATCAAGGATTTGGGACGACTCAAATATTTCTTGGGAATAGAGGTAGCGCATGGTACAAATGGATTGTTTCTTAACCAACGGAAATACGCACCGAGTATCATCGAGGAGTTTGGGATGCAGGGAGCTAAATCTGCCTACACACCAATACAGCCACGACATGATTTGGCTTTGGCGAAAGGATATATATTGAAAGATATAGTGAAGTACAAACGCTTAGTTGGAAGATTAGTATACTTAACCATCACCAGGCCATACCTCGTATATGTTGTACACACATTGTCACAGTTCGTGAACGAACCAAGGAAGGAGCACTGGGAAGCGGCATTGAGAGTTGTACGGTATATCAAGAGAAATCCAAGTAAAAGGATCACGTTTAAGAAAGACTCGAATTTAAAGCTCAAAGGGTATTGTGATTCGGACTATGCAAGCTGTCCATTAACTAGGAGGTCGTTAAGTGGTTATTTTGTGTCGATAGGGCAATCGCCAATCTCGTGGAAGGCAAAGAAGCAAGTGACAGTGGCGAAATCGATGGCAGAGGCGGAGTATAGAGCTATGGGAACAGCCACCAGCGAGTCGATATGGATAAAAGCATTCCTTGCGTCATTAGGGGTTTTTCACACAAAGGCAATGCACTTGTATTGTGATAATCAGGCGGCGATACATATAGCGAATAATCCAGTTTTCCATGATCGAACAAAGCACATAGAGATTGATTGTCATTTTGTGCGCCAACATTTGGTGTCAAATACAATCAATACATATCACATAAGAAGCAAGGAGAAAATAGTGGATTTATTCACTAAGGCACTTGAAGGAGAAGCGTTCGATCATCTACAGTTCAAGTTGGGACTCTGTAATACCCCGTATTTTAATGTGATTATATGAATAGTTTACGTTTCGTATATAATTAAAGTTAAATAATAATAATTAATAAAAATAGTAATAAATCATCGATAATTACAATTAAGACGATAATTAAATAATAAAATAAATAAGCAAGACGGGAATTAGATTGGGCCGTGTGATTATGGAATTGGATTGGGCCGTGTACTCATGTTTGTATGGGATGTATGATATGTCGGGATTTAATTATACTATACATTAAACTGGGACGGGTTTAATAATAAAATAATATACCGTCTTAACCTAGCATATAAAAGGGAAGAACCCTAACCTAGTGCCTCAAAAAATCTGGAATTTGCGAGAAAGATGAGCTCTAACCTAGCGATCGTTCCATCTCGTTATTCGTGCAAGGTAAGACCGTCACATGTTATCGTTTTAATTCGTTTTAATCATATACTCTATAATAATACGTCACCCTATGAACGTAGTTGACCGTGACTTAGCCTAGGTTGTCGTGACCACCCTGGGGCCGTCGTTGACCGGTGTCAACGCGGTGTTTGACTGTAAAACCGTGTTTTGTGTCGGAGCTTAAGACGAACGGGRAAAGGTGTACAGTGGRAGTTAGGAAGAACGRAGGATAGGTTCGTGCTCCTGGGGGTCAGGCGCACCTACTGGTGCTAACATGGTGGCCGGCGGTGGTGGTTTGTGCACCGGTGGCCGGAAACACGCGAAAACAGAGGTGTTGCGTACGGTGTTTATCGAGGGAGTTAGGGGTAGTAAAAGGCACGGTTGAGATCGTGGTGGCGAGGGGATRACTTTGGTGGTGTTAGTTGGGTTAGGGCAGCACTGTCGTGGCGGCGGTGGTCGGTTTTCGTAAAACAGGGGTGGTGGTCGTGTTTGTATTAGGGCGTGAGATGGTGGCTGTGTTTGGTGGTTAGGGCAGGTGTTGGGCCATGTCGGGGCTGGTGGTGGTTTGGCTGGTGGTCAAGCGAGGCAGTTAGAGGCGGTGGTGACGAGGTGTTGGTGACGGGTTTCGAGGGTGTCGGGTTTTTTGGGTTTTAACGTGATTTTTTTTTTGGTGTAAACCATCCAAAAAAAAAAAAAAATCACGTTAAAACGTGTTTGGGTTTTAACGTGATTAACACGTGATTGGTACGTAATATTATATTACTAATGTACCGTAGGTCGGGTTTTGTTTTAAGACGGGTTTTAATATAATTAGTTACGTAATAATTCGTATATTAGTTATTTGAGTAATTGTTTAAAGTAATTAGTTTTTAACTCGGGTTCGTTTAATTAAGTCAGAATAATAATTAATTAATAGTTCATAATTGACTCGGGTTTTGTATATCGTAAAGTTATAAATAATAATATATATTTATATAATCGTATGAGGAACGAATCCTAGTCGTAATTAATAAATGTAATAATTAATAATAATGGATTATTAATAATAATGGGTTATAATAATTAGTTAGTAATAAGATATAATAATCGCACCTAGTAATTATGTGACTATTATGTTTGTATTAGGTGACGGTTTATTGAAGGATAATATWACGTGACTGCTCGGATTKCTTTATTGGRATATTWGCTGAAAAGGTAGGATAACTACTCAACTTGTCTTACTGTTTAATYGATAAGCGTAATTGTGAAGTTGTGTTKATAATTGACATTGGATGAATTATTGGATGTGGATTATATATTGTTGGAATGTATATTGTTGGATTATTGAGTGAATATYGTTACTACTGTTGGATACCTCAGTTTCTACTGGGACGATGGATACCTCAACTATGTTGGGACGATGGATACCTCAAACTTGTTTGGGATGATGGATACCTCAACTTTGTTGGGATGATGAATACCTCAATATTGTATTGGGATGATGGATACCCCGGGCCAGGGATTGGCGGGATGAATGGATGTTTTCCTTAAGAATTTTGTAGCTCTACTGAAACCCTAAATCTCCCCACCACTACTCGGCGCGCAAGTCGCCTCGTTGTGGCGAAGAGACAAATGTCGGTTTCATTCCTTAAGAACTTTGTAGCTCGACCCATACCGAAGTAGACTTCATCTTACAGTCAATACTACAATTCTTACTTAAGCTAACTAAACTCAAATTATCTAGAATATCACCAAGTGATCCAAACTAGATGTGCTTCAAAGTATCGTCCAAAGTTCTTAGTTGCATATGCCCCAACTTAGACTCGAGAGAGACAGAAGATCGACTACATGATGCTCCAACAGTTAGCTCAGTGCCTTGAAGGATATATACAGTTCATTCCTTTACCAACACACAAAGATCCACTATTACCTTGAAAACTATAGCCCTGATCGACTAATAATAACATCCCAACTAATACTAGATTACTCTTCAAAAGTGGAATATGCATAACACCTTCTAGGAAGAGAACACACCATCACATGTCCTAATCCGAATAGTCTCAACTCCAACCACCTCACAAATAGACATATCACTCATGACAACTGATTTCCCGATACTAATGAATTAATCTTGGTCTGTAATTAATCAACTTGATTGATAAACAATTAATCAAGCAATAGTCTATTTAAGCAATTAACAGATTATTAACTCTAATTTGTATTGCAATTGTAAAAAAAAATTAACATAATTAAAAAACAATAAGGAAAAACAAAACAAGAAGACTAATTACCAATAACTGAAAAATTAACGATCCGATTGCAAAGTAATGAAAAGCAGGAAAAGTACTAAGGTTCTAAAGTTGCTGAATATAAAACATAACTAAAGCATAATAACCTAATAGGATGTTAAAAGTATTTATACATCGTATTTATTAATCCCGAAAACGGGGGCCGAACGTCTAAGTACTAATAGAATAACTCGACCGAGTGTTTCTGGGCTCGGTCGAGGAGAGGTGCTCGGCCAAGTATTCACTGACTCGGTCGAGTGGTGGCCTCTGGTGGTTCTTTTAGCTCGTATATTCTCCTCATCGTCCCTTGCTTCCTTGCACTTGTACATTTCTATCCGTTAAGCTTCAGATGAGGCTTAAATCCTGCAAAATGGGAGAGCCAGCAAAGCGGGAGAAGCGGTATTTCATAATATACAATGCATTTGACACAATTAAGCTCAAATGACAACATAAAATGTATTCCAACGGGGGTATAAATTGCATATAAAATACACTTACTAGTTATTCACATGTAATCAATCCTAAATTCGTACTTGGACCCCCTTCTTATTAAAATTCTCTCCAATTTCGGTTCCATTCAAGGTTCTTATCACGCGCGCCGAAGTCTTAATAGCATCCCTCAATCTTTTGAACTTGCTCAATAGCTTATAAGAGACTAGCTCTTTTATATTCAACTGCCATTTAAAGCTAATATGTACGATAAGATGGAATGAAATTTGATTGAAGCTACGTTGCTTAGAGATAAGACACCTCATGCTTTCAAATTCATGGAATATAGAAAGGATCAGACAACTTTTTGATAGTGATACAGCGCAATTACCTTTCCCGAACTCTAATACAAAAGACTCTTGTTACTGGATATATAATGTTAAGCAGGGTTATAGTGTTGTTATTCACAAACTTATTGAAGACAAAGGTACCGGAAAAGATAAGTCAGGACTTTTTGAAGGAGGACGGAAGTTTGTGAAGAAAAAATTATGGTACCTTAAAACTTAAAAGGCCCTTGGAAGTGGAAAATATTGCTATGGAAAATACTCAGTGACTCACTTTCTGTGGAAAGTGAATTACAAAAGAGGAATATTGATTGCCGTCTTTGTGAGGATTATGGGACGGTTGAGACAATGGATCATCTTTTCAGAGATTGTCCCTTCCCTTCTAGAATCTAGACTATGGAAAGCGTCTCAGCACGGGATTAATACATCTAATAGAATTATATTTGATGGGGAGAGGGCTACTGTTTTTCGGATTATGAAGTTATATGAATCGAAATTAGTTGCATCCATGGAAGGACTGTATCTTGATAAACGTAGGAAACACACAATGCCTACATACTTTGACTTCTGATGAAGAATGCCTTATTTCTACGATTCCCAGAATTGTGATCACATCTTTATATTTCTGGATGATCTCTTACCTTATCGGAAGCTGCAGAACAAGTAGAGGCATTGGGAATTAGACAAGTCCTCCTTTGGGCTACAGATAGAGGTTTACTTCACTTGCCTATCTCATCAGACTGTCTTCAGGTCATTATATTTATCCAACTGTCTTGAGGTTTACTTCACTTGGCTATCTCCTTTTGAATCGTTTCAAGAAGCAACTGCTCCAAAGAAATAATAGCAGATATTTTAGAACTAACTACTTTTTTCCACTTTATCAAGTTTCGATTTGTTCCTAGATCTTTGAACCGCCTTGCGAATAATATCGCAAGGAAGGTTCGCTTGTTGCATTAGGTATCATTATATTTATCCAACTGTCAAAAAAAAAAAAAAAGAAAACCATGCCATTTACCTCGTGATTATACTCGAGCGTCCCTCATGATCGAAACTCCATGCTTCAACCTTATATGGCTTCTTCTTTTTAATAGTCAAGAGGTTTATATATTTTTATCAATACGTAAAGAAAATTTTGGGACACTCGTTTAGCGAGAGAAACAACAACAGGATTGAAACTATCTATATTTCTATCAATGACCATAATGACAATCTGATCCATAGTTTTCATCAATTCAATAATACAAGGGACCTATACCTGAAAAAATTAGAACAAAAAGCAAGGAAAAATAAATAAATACAGAGGCAACAAGGGTATATCCAGGAAAACAAGCAGGATAATGAGAATACAGAACAACTACATTCATGTCAAATATTGCTAAACATGTTGAATCAGCCTCATTTGTACAATTTCTTTTCAACAGTATAGACTTCTTTTGGCCATTCCTGTTATCTCTCCAGTGTTAACATCGCTTGGCCTCTGCATATTTGATAGTCATCTATCATGAGCACCACCTCTTGACGGACTTGGCTTAGGCAATTGTGGACCTGTTATAGGCTTCAGTAGTGGCTTCAGTGCTGCCATTATCTCAGCAAAACTAGGTCTCAATTTTGGATCTCTAAAACGTTCAATAACAAGGTGTTAGCTTTATGAACTAATGTTGGTAGAAATATATAATACACCATGCAAAAACACAGAAATACCTTGCCAAAAGGTCAGTCGGACGACCACAATAATAGCGAGTTTTAAGCTAAGAATTAATATTGCGAAAAGTACCTACTTCCATATAGCTATGAAAAAAATTTACTTACTATCTACTGCTATCGCCTTATCTAACTTCACCATGTAGAAAATTTCACAACTCAAGCAGACTAATTCGTCTTCTTTTTTTGGCTCAAAAACATATTTGATCAACGAGTCCTAGATATGAAGCAATTTAGGAAATTCTGCCTTCGACTTGGAGGCATCCATTTCATTGTTGCTTCAAGGAGCAAAAATAACCTTGGCTTGCTCTTCCAGTGTTAAGTTGATGACTTATTCGGGTTTACCAGGGGACCATTTATAAAGGATTTGACTAATCTAGGAACCCCCAACCCAATGTCAATGATATCGACATGAAAGGCCGAATGTTTCCTTTCTATAGGTATAAGCTCGGTGTTTTAATAATTCATCCTATTGCTGCTTCACATGACTTGCGTCATCCTGCATCAACATAACCTCGCAAAAGGCAACAAAGTTTTCCTTTACCAATAACAAAGGTTGGACATACCACCATAATTCACCGTCTTTGATGCAGCACTCCCTCATCATCATTTGTTGATGTACTTCCATCTTGTTTGTTTGCACTCGTCATTTCTAAGGCCTGACTTGCATTATGAATCCCTTGTTGATACAATACCATTGTTAACATGCCATTTGGATTTACACTTTTAAAATCACATCATTTCTCGCTGCTCTTGTCCATGTTTGATTAGCCTTAAGTTTAACCAGTTAACGGTTAACCATCCAAACTTGGAAAGAGACACTCCTCCTCATTGAACTGTGGATACAGGATACCAAGACAAGAGCCTGCCCACATGCGCTCAGCAAAACTACATTCATGGAAAAGGTGTTCTAGAGTTTCGAGGGCAGCACTTTTGTGCCTAATCCAAATGGTGCCGCCCAAGATCTCTTTTGGTAAAGGGAATATTACAAACATATTGTTTCAATATTAGACATATATTAATCACATCATAAAATACACGCCCTTCCTTTATTTAGCTTACTAAACACCATTTCTTTATTTAGCTTACTTTTCACACATCTTGTTGGACAACATTTTCTCATAGAAATTGGCATGTCATCTTTCCCTAAGATGATATTGTTCAAATAGAAAACTCTTCCTCGAGCACAATTACACAGGTAGACAAGTTGGTTTTCACAGTGGAAGTTTGATGTCAAGCACAAACAGGTAAAGAAAATTTTCTCCCAAATTTCCCATCTTTACTGAGTGGGAAATCTCATCAATAATCTCGATTATCTACATGATCAATCCAGCACAACCAACAAAAGAGTCTACTAAGTCATTGGTCTAGCTTTACACGGAAAAATTCTCAAAAATGTCTCACCACTAGGGGAATTGGAACAGTCCACAAGTTTTCATGCAATATATCTATAGGAATGGTCTAGACCAAGGACCACTTTTGGATTATCTTACCACCCAGCGTATCATTTCCTCACCACAATCAAGCTAAATCCAAACCACTATAGAATGCTTCCACCAAAAGCATATCGATTGTTATGGTACCTTGCTGACTTGTATTGCAGTATTGGGCAAAGTGGCTCAATTCTCATGAACAAAAGAAAGCAACATTACAAAATCGTGTGTAGGTGGTTGACATTGTTTCACGATGCAACTTGGTGGCAGAAAAATATTCGAGAACAAGGACATATTATATTTGTCATGTCAACTTACATCAACTCATAAGGGGTGGTTCTGCCTTAACCAGAGGTCTCGGGTTCGAGCCGTGGGAATGCAAAGATACTCTGATCAAAACTAATAAAAGGACGGGGTCCGAATCCACAGAAAAGACAACATGCCAAAAGGAAAAATTCTACAATAAAGGTACGTGAAGTGGCAGCTCAAAGAACAATGACTCGACTCATAAGCCATTTCCATCAACTGCATTATTTGTTAAACCTCATGTGAAATCGTTTCTACTCATGTTATGTTCTCCATGTCGCTGAAACTCGTATGCCCTCGGTATAAGGTAATGACGCACCCAATATTATACATTCTCAAAGATAAATGGCAGAAAACAAGGCCTGGAGTCAGCTAATGTAGTTTTAAGCCTCAAATTTCGATAAACAGGTTCTAGACACCCTTATCTGATTTAAGTTGTATTAGAAATTGTCATTCAATCATGGTACAATAAGTTCCATTTCACGGAATCTTCCTATAAAGTTCAAGCAACATCAAAACACCATTACTATCTACCTTTTTAATTACTTGTTTTCTTGATGCGGGAAGTGCATCAATACCTACAATTCCTAGGCTACAGATTGCGACTCTCATAATTGATTACTGAATTAGGCAACCAAAACTAGCAGCAAATAATAAACAGACAACTAAATTCCTAAAATATATGCACAATGGTTTAATTATTATTCCATTAAATTACTCACGTTTTCCAGCATTTTTGGATAATATCAGCAATCGCAGGATCGATGGTGTCGGGTATGTCCAAGCGCCGATGCTGAAAGCCAACAGCACCAACCACCTGCATTGGATTCATTCCACCCCATGGTTGTTGCAGAGTGCAAAGCTCCCACAATATGACCCCATAGCTAAACACGTCACACCTACAAGATATCTATCAATTAGGTTACAAATTGAATCACATGGTAACGACACCACTATCAGAAATAGTACTCTTATTGACCATGAAAATTGTAAATTTAGTAAATATAAGGGGTGTTTTGGTTGGTTTTTTGTAATGGATTTGGTCACTCTAATAATTGGTTGATTATTTTTGGGACGGAGTTAGGTACTTAATTGGTCCACTCCATTTTTTGAACGGAGTTAGGAACAACCTTTCAATGTTGTCAACACAGAAGAAAGAGTGTACATCTAATCCGTTATCCCGTCATAGGCGGTAGGCCATAGCCTTTAAGGCATTGGGATGTTTTTTTCAAATTAAAGAGTTTCAAATAGGAAGATATTGGTTGAATTGGTGCCAATTAGCTATTTTGGCTCCAAGTTTAATATACTCCCTCCTATTTACAATAAACTTCCTTATTTCTTTTTTCGTCTATTCACAATACCTTCCTTATTTCCCTTTTTGGTAAGTGTTTGTGTGGTCCAAATTTAATTGTACGGTGGGGTAGTGTATTTGTGTGGTCCAAATTTAATTATATGGTGGGATAGTGTCTTTCCTTAATCTTTGTGTCAAAATGAAAGGGGAAGGTTATTGTGAATAGGAGGGAGTATATCCTAGCACAACATTGGAGATGTAGATAAATCAAACAAACTCAGAGGGCAAATGAGGTTACATTCAAAAGGTCAATGTACTTAAGCGCAATGTTAAGATGTTTTTCATTTCGGTAACACAACATACATACTTTTCATTCGAAGGTTCATTTCGCAGCACTTCTGGAGCCATCCATTCAGCCTGAAGAAGTACAAAAATTGTGAAACTTCACAAGAAAGAAAATCATGTTTACATGAACAAAGTTAAGTATATTATCCTAATTATGCACATAGCACGAACTGCCATGGCACCAAAAGGAGAAAAAGTTACAGAACCACAGAGAATATCATTGCAGACAAAAGTACAACTTATAATGTAATTATAGGACACCAAAAAATTCAGCTATTAGCAAATTGTAAGCCAATAGAATGCTACAGAGTATTAATGTAAAAGCTGAAGATGCAAAATTAATATACACAAATGCCTAAGCCTGAAAATTGTAGCTGTAAGCCTGTAACAGATTATAATGACGTAAAAGTGGGGACGTTGGTACATACGTATCAGAGTATTAATGTGAAAGCTGAAGATGCAAAGGCATTGCTGGTTTCTTAAACAGTTAAACCTTCTTGATTGCTGATTATTAAGCCTAATTAAATTCATAAGTAACGTAGAGCATGTTGGGAGCATGAAGGACCATAATCAGCTTCTATAAATGGCATTCAGGAACACAGCAGGATACTAATATAGCAAGATTAGTTGATCAACCGAACCATCCAACTATATTACATGGATCAAGTTGTCTACCGAATCTTGATTTGTGACTTACAACAACATTAACCTAGTGCCACAAAGGCTCCTGTCATAAGCAACTTAAGGGGGTTAGGATGTATGGAATTTTACACTTTACTGACTGATAGTGATATCCTTTATGGATGACATAAAATGAAAAATGCATAGGGAATCAATTCACGACTACTACTACTACAAAGCGCGGATAATTTAGTGAGCCATTTTAATTTTTCCATTGCTTACTTATTGCATTTACTCTAAAAGCTAAACAGCACGGAACCATATGAGCACTTACTGTTCCTGCAGTTGAACGTGAAGAAAGAAAGGTGCTATGCTTCATACGTGATAACCCAAAATCACAAACCTAACAAACGACATGTTAGATAATTTAACAAAAGACACGAAATAGAAATAAACATATGAGCTTGAGAACCAAATTAGAAAAAAGCAACCTTAACCACCCAATTTTTATCAACAAGAAGATTTGGTGATTTCAAATCACGGTGGACTACCACTGGAGAGCAGGTGTGAAGATAATTCATACCTCGTGCCTGAAATTGAAGCATAAATTGGATGAAAGTTATTCTTTTGGAAAAAAAATATTATAAATAGATGTAGACCTGTCAAAAGACGACTCGAACGTAAAAACCGACCAAAACCCGACCGGAAATAACCCAAAAAGAACCCGAACCCGAAAACGGACCCAACTTGATAATATCCCGCACATTTAGGGTCAAGTCCCGCCCGACCCGTACCCCGGCTCGTAAATGGACACAAATTTATTGAAAATTTGTATTTAAAGCAAATGAGACCAATATAAAATGATAGAAATAATCTAAAAGTTCAAAAATTTGAAATAAAGTATGCTTATATTTTTTTTTTAAAGCACTGTTCTACCACATGATTAGTTACTCAAATGATTACCATATAAATATAGTCACTACTTGTCACATATATGTAATAACTGATCAAATCCAATACTTTGCAATTTTGCATAAAGTGATATTGAATATATTAGACAAAAAATGTTTATTCTTAATAATATTATATACTCCCTCCGATCCAGACAGATGGTAACACTTACCTAAAATGGATGATCCACACCAATGGTAACATACCATATTTGGCATGAAAAAAGACTAAATTACCCTTACATCCACTACCTATTTACAACTTTATCATCCACTCACCCACTCACAAACTACCTATTTAATCCACATAAACTCATGTGGCCCCAATCAAATTTTCCTACTTTACCCCTCACTTTTCCACCTTTTCTTAAATAACCACTTTTTCCCTACGTTACCATTTGTCTGGATCGGAGGGAGTATTAAACTAGATAATTATAAAAATAAGAATAACTATACATTTATAGTTCAGGTTAAAGAAAAGAAACATTTGCAAAAGGCGTTAATATAACCCGCTCGACCTGATACTCATATAAACCCGACCTGTACAAACCCGTATTTTACAAACCCAAAATACACGACCCCTATTCTACCAGAACCCAAAATGCCCGAACCCAAAATCCCACTCGCCTGACCTGTTTAACAGGTCTAAATAGATGGTATTGTTAAGTTACTCAAACTAGCAAGGAAGAGAAGACACGTACAGCATCAAAGGCCATTCTCAAACGCCTCCTTTCATCTAATTGATTGTTAGGCCGGTGAATTAATCTGTATAGACTACCTCTGCAGAAAAGTAGAATTAAAATAATGTCACAACAAATTGTCCAAGTTAACTCTAAAAGTCATACTGCTTATTCAACGAAACTAAAGTGTTATAGAATGTTTAAAATTAAAGTGTGAAATCTGACAAACAACAGTTCAAACCAAATACGTTACAGAAAATAAACAATACATAAAAACGGCACAAAATCAAAAATTGAAGATTCTGCTTGTAATTTTAAATTAAATAAAATTTAATTGGTTTTGATATGTTAGTGATGGATCAATACTCATTGTTGTCTTGGCTATAGGGAATAAGAACTGATTATCCATGACAATCTCCATGATTCAAGGGACCCTGAAACTTTGCAATGCATCCCTAAAATATCTCGTTCTTAATAATTTTCAGGACAACTTTGGGAAACAACACCACTTGATTAACCCTACAAGTGCTCATCACGCACATATGGTACATAAGGGTAGTGACACATGCCATGATAGCTTTCTGTACCAGTAAATATTAGAATATATCCATAATATGTGGAATATATCTTTGATATCTTTTAGTTTGTGTAATCTTAACAATTAGGAAGTAGATAGTTTGTTACCTTGT
>VHZZ01002275.1:20168-38761 GCA_009801015.1 Silene noctiflora
AAGACCGCTACCCGACACATGCTCCCATCCCCATGGTGACCCAACTCTCTCAAGCTTCCAAAAGGATGAACATAGGTGAAGGAATAGAGAGGTGATGACATCTAGGTTTAGGAGAAAAGAAATGAAATGATTTGGGTTTCACGATATCGCGATATATATTTTACCTCTGAACTCCAGTTACTCGATCGAGTAACTAACTTACTCGATCGAGTGACTAAGCTGCTCGATCGAGTAGCCTCCGCTAGATCGAGCCTTCTAAACTCGAAGGGGTACTATGACATAGGACTAAACTCCAGAGACCAATAAGGGTCTAAACATGCGTCTATGGTCAGTCAATGACGGTCAACGGGTCCCTAAAAAGGACGATTATTACAACGAGATGCATGTGAGTGCGCTTACTGAGAGGGTTTCGAACACGCTAGTGCTTCGGAACCTACACGAGATGGCGATCCAGCAGGATTTGGGGACTAACCTGACCCAGCCAGTCTGGTGGAGAGGACCTGGGGATGACTCTGGCGTGTTCCACTGCTACGGGGTGGACAAGTCCACATAGCGTGTGCCAGAGAGCTATCCCTATGGGTGCCTTGCACCGTGGTGGAGCGGTGGAGGACAGGGTACGGGAGCTGCCACCAGCGGGGGAGATACAGTTGGTACCTCGGGACATGGCGCGTCAGGAGCTGGGGGTTATGGTGACATGGAGGAGGATGCTAATAACTACCCTTGAAGGGTGCTTTCGTGATGTTCCTATGTTAGTCTTAATTTGTTTTCAGCTTGGATATTTAGCTTCTTATGATGATATTACGGTTTTATGTTTGGATTCCTTTGTGGCTTTCGGATATTTTACTTTATGTTTGCGACAATGTAACCGGCCATAAGGCCACACTTGTGATGATTCCTTCTTTTAGACTTGCTTGTATCTGATGTTGTTGGGGATAAAATCCCGGGACTTGGTTGTGATGTAGGTTGTGTTTGCAGGAATAGGGGATGGGGGTGACCTGACCTGGACCTACTTCGTTGAGTAGAGGCAGCTCGACCGAGCTACTCGATCGAGTTGAGGCAACTCGACCAAGTAAGTCTTGTACCGAATTTGAATCAGTTATGTTTCTTGAGTACTCGACCGAGTGGACGAAACTCGACCGAGTTGAGCTGACTCGATCGAGTATGTTGGTCACTCGACCGAATTCCACTAGATGATGGGTTGTAACCTGTTTATTCGTTGGCTTTGGATCATGGAAGGGTGTTTTCGGTATGATTTACGTTGTTGCCATGGACGGTGATGATTCCTTGTATACCCAATGTGTATATATGGGATGTGTTTGAAGCATATATGATGTTTTGCTAATGGTCTTTATTATAAACGTAACATCATCATTAACTTTTTTTCGGTATTTGTGTTGGCCGCAGTAATGTCATGTTATAACAATGGGACAGGGCAAAACCAGTTTAATGTGATAAATTTTCGTTAGCATGTTTGTGTGGAGGCAATTCCAATTTTGTACCATCGGGGGACTGTGTATGATCTCATTTTTAATATCTATGTTTAAATCATCTTTGAGGTGAACTTCAGGGACGAAGTTCCTTTTAAGAGGAGAAGAGTAATGTCGCGTTTGAAAATACTGCTAAAGTACCGTCTTTTAAATGATTTAAGCATTGTCAAAGGAGTTATATGACTCTTAAATCGTGGTTAGAGGACTTAATTGTTGATTAGATGGGTATGTGGAACCATTTATGCGCGTATTTTAATTATGGCAACTTGTGCTAAAATGATCATGAATGATAATTTAAGTGAGGTTATTTGTAATAATTTATACTGAAGGAATTTTGTGGAGTTGTATACGCATTATTTCTTATGGCTGATTCGGTTGTGGCATATGCGTGTGGTAATCCTTGTATAATGCGTGTTGTCTCGATAATTTGGTAGAGGTCGTGGAGTGCGATAGTGGTTCTTAGTTGTGCGGAAGGAATGGATGATGATGATGATAAATATAGTTTGAGGGGTGATGCATGTCTTATAGTTATGATGGTTGTCGGGTTATGTTTAGTCATGTTCTTAATCACCGTGGCCTTTGTTTGTTCTTAGGTTGGGGAGGTAGTGGAGCTGAACTTCGGGGACAAAGTTCTTTTTAAGTGGGGAAGACTGTAATACCCGCGCTGTTTGGGAACCGTTGACTGACCTTAGACTCGGGTTTGACCATTTAGGGACCTTGTTAGAACGAACCTTGTAGACTTTACAGCTTTGGGGTTTAGGTACTCGGTCTAGCTGGCGCTACTCGATCGAGTAGAGGGAACTCGATCAAGTGTATCCGTACTCGGTCGAGTATGTTCTGTTCAGCGTCATATTATATATCCCGAGATTCTAAAACCAAATCAGTTTCTCCTTTTTTATTTCTTCTAAACCTATATCGCCGACACATTTCTCCTCACCACATTTCTTATCCTTCCCCTTGGGAATCTATCATGGAGACGGGGGCTCGAGTCGGTTTGCGTATCTTTCGTCGGTACGCCGGGATTAGGTAAGTTATCGTCATCACCGTCATCCTTGTTTTGTTAGGGTTTGAGTTGGTAGTGATTAGAGTGTATCCTTGTTCTTAGGTGTTGTGGATGACGATTTCACAGTCATAGGATCGTGATGCTAGTTGCAGATCGCTTAAGGTAGGTTTTCCTACTCAGTACTGTTGATTGATGTTATGTGTAGTGTGTGGCGATGTAGATGGTTTAATATTTTGTTTTGTGTATGTGTGGGGGTGCGTCCCCGGCTGAGTGGAGTCCATTTGCAGGAATGGCTTCACGCCCTTGTTCGCCCCCTGTGGTTCCCGTCACAAGGTGGATGTGAACATTAATGATCATTGAATTATTCGCTCTATAGTTGAGCGGGGCTTAGGTGGTAAGGTTGCGGTCCCCACTGGCGGAGTGGGTCTACTGGTTGCGACTGGTAACCTGGCAGGACAACACTTCGGTGTTAGTCAGTTGGAAGGGGTTGTGTGGAGTTGGAGTTGTGTTTATGTGTATCATGTTTAGTGTTATTTTCTTCAGTTACTGACCTTGTGTGGTGTTGCTTGTTCTCTTTTGTTGTGTGTCTGCGGTGATCCTTTTGGTGAGCATTCAGTCTTAGCAGGTGTCGATATGGTTTGTCTGGATGCTTTCGAGAGACGCGTCTTTCACCGAGTTTGGCATGTAGAGTCTCCATATCGTAGAATAAATGTAACAGTTGTACTTTCTTTGTAATGAGTTAACATGTAATTACACTTTAAATGTTCTTTTATTGACGTTATGATATACTTATCCTCGGGCAACCGAGATGGTAGCATTCTTATATGTTAGGGTGACCTTGGTAAGGTACTTTGATATATGGGGGTGTTACAGTGACACTTTCAAAAGAACCTTGTCACCCACCTGGAATTCTGCATAGCTTTTTTGTCGATCCTGGGCCGCTTTCACCTTTTGTCAAATAAAATGCACTTGTTCAACCATATCTTGCACCATTTGCAGTCCCAAAGCCACAACTTCAGCGCTATCATCCTAACACACGAGACTTCTATAGAGTGCCTCGAATGATGTCATCTCAATACTAGTGTGATAGCTGTTATTATAAGAAAATTGAATCAAATCCAGACGATCCCAGCTACAACCAAATTCCATCACACAAGCCCATAACATATCATCCAAGGTCTTGATAGTCCTCTCAGTTTGCCCATCTGTCGCAGGATGAAATGTTGTGCTCATCGATCATCACACTATCTCACCACTAGACAGTAGACACATTGCTCTTGCTAAAAAGAAAAACAACGATAAAAATTCTCACTGGTTATTCATGTTAGCGAAAACCTATTTTATTAAAGCATATAAAATGCACAACTACCTATTAATGAGCACTCTTAATAATAACTAAATAAATGATCGAGACCGATCCGACGGAGTATTGTTTTAATTGGTCTTTAACTCCTTATTGTAACTAATAAATGCAACTAACCCAGATAAAGACGAATAGTCAATCTGTCGCCCACAACAACAAACCAAGTCGTCGTCAACTCAAAAAAATAAACCAACAAAATCCCGTTACAGTCAATTCCATCCATATGCTTCTTCATCTTCCCTCCACATTTAACACAAAACCCCATTAACTCAAATCATGATTCCCACTTTCATTTCCTCAATTCTTCTTGGAATTCCAATTCCTATCACTTTTCCTCAATTCTAGGTCTCAATACCCCCAAATAAATCTCTTCTTTCAATGGGGAAAATCACCAATTTTAACGTTATAATTCAAGCTTTAATGGAGTTTTTTAAGCAAACCGCCATTGATAAGCCACTTTACTTACTAATGGTGCCTTTAATTGCTGTTTTGTGGGCATTTGAGAAGTGGGTTTTTTCTATCTCTTTCTGGGTTCCTCTTGTTATTGCTGTCTTTGCTTCTCTTCAGGTACCCCTTTTTGGACTTTATCGAGCATTAAATGAACTGTATAGCATGAAAGATGTCGACGGTTTCAAATGACATGTTGGGGTTTTATTTCTTTGTTGTTGTTTGATCTTCTTTTATTGTGTAGTACTCCGTATATGCTGTGTGGTTCTAATTTGATCATAGATAAACCCTATATCGGTTTTCCTAACACGTACCCACTGTTGTTTACGATTCATTGTTGGTTAGTTGGTTACTCCCCCGTCCCATTTATCTGTTTACCTTTGATTAAAATAAAAAGAATTTAAACAAATGATTGAGACGGAGTTAGTAAATTAGATGAATGGGATTGTTGTAAGCTAGTTTAATACTCCGTACTATAATAAATGGTCTTTACTAAAAGCCCTTTTCATGAGATAATTAAATTTGGATCAGTTGACATTTTGTGTAGTTGCTGATGTTTCGATGTGTACCCTTCCCGAAAATTTCGGAAAATAAATTGTTGGTTGTGAAACCAAAAGTGTTTTAAAGAACACCAACTTTATAACCCTTTATCTTTTTTCTTTTCGTATTGGTTTGGTTTGGTTTGTGAGAGTGTTTTATAGAATTTATTTCGGGTGGAACATATCGAAAGGGCCTTTCCATTTCCAGTATAGTGCATTGTGATTTCCCTCTTCGATTCATTATTTAATACTCCGTATACTACTTTGTAAGCAAACTATATGGGGCTGTGGCAGTCCGACTGCAATTTAATACTATGATTTGTGACATTTGTAACACTTTTCTTTAGGTGATAGTCAGGGGTCTGTTTCGTGAATAGCTTATTTTTCAACTGTATGACTTGTGTTATTTCAGATATATGTCAACATTTTTGTAAGGTGCTATGGTCATTGTTGTAATCAGAAATATGTTTTACGAGTTACGATTGTTTTGACAGTTGCATTTGTGATTGCATTGTGTTAACTGTTAAAGTTGGTGGAAGTCTTGTTATGAAGGATATCTAACTTTCGGTTCAAATTTGGTAATACGAATATCTCTGTTCGCTATAGTGAGGTGTCCACATTTGTTACCATAGAATGCACAAACAAACTGGTTAGGCTGCTAAGAGCCTAAGACACTCATTAATAGTGCCAGAGTGGACCTAGCCTCTAATACGCACAGGGAATGTAGTTGTCATAGTTATCAAGCTTGGGGATTTAATATAATTTTTTTTTTAGTTTCTGACTATGTTTTGTGTGTAAATATTTTTCATTGTGAAGTTGTGGTCATTCCATGCATTTTTTACGCAGTTTTTATTATGGGTCATCCAAAAACCAACTGTCCTCTTCCTCATCTCTTCATTTGGGGAAGTCCTTGAGCCATTGGGGTATGAGCGGTTTTACGCAGATATGGACTTGTCCACTCTAGTCTATTGAACAACTATTCCTGTAATATACTAATTGCATTCAACATGAGTTATGTTCCTGCTCAAACACGTGACATTGGTTTGTATCAGTATGGAAGTCATCAACGGCAAATCCTTGCTGAAGACCTGAATAGGAAATGGAAGCGTGCCATATTCGATGCATCGGTATTCTTATATATTTCTCTGATGCTTATTCTCATCTTATGTGAAAATTTATTAGTAGTTTAGATGTTAAAAAATGTTGACAGCCTTCTACAGCTTTGGAGCACTGTGAGTGGTTGAACAAGCTACTGGTAGAAGTTTGGCCTCACTATATTCATTCCAAACTTTCATCAAAACTTTCGTATACTGTTGAGGTAAGTCTCCTCCTTCCTCTGCCGTTGATGTTTTTTCTGTTTTCATGATATAATACCACGGATAAAGTTCTCGAATTCGGTCAAAGTATGAGGTTAAAGACTTGTACCTCTATGTGGTGGAGAGCGCTTAGCTTTTGCTTCTTCTTTTTCATCTATGCAAAATTAGCTACCTATGACTGAATTGCTTAAAAAATAGTCACTTCTGCCACAGGCCAAGAAATGTAACAGATGTGCAATATGTTGGGCAACATATTGGTTTTATTCAATAAATTGAGTGTATGCAACTATTGTATAGCATTATACTTCATGTATAGAAGCTTTATCAACAACAACGTTACCCTATGGGTGGGCAGGATGTACATAGCCTTACCCGGGTTCTGAGTATACAACGGGGATTTTGGAGGACTTGTAATGAAAATTGCATCATACCCTGATGCCAAAAAGTAGCGAATCTTTAGCTCGTTTAGAATTGGAAAAGGCGAAAAGCTACGGTAGTTGCTTCCGTGAAGCTAAATTTTCAATGTGATGTATTTGCCTTTGGCAATTAAAGGCAAGCATATGAGGTCGTTGATGTTTGCTTATAAACTATTCCATATCTTACTAAATCTAACTTGGCAAATTTGCACTTGATGAACTTCACCTGGGAACTTTATGAATTACAGTGAAGCTTATTATTTTAACTGTAACTTAAATATATTGCAGAGACGCTTGAAGTACCGAAGACCAAGGCTTGTGGTGAGGAGCGAGTTTGCTTTCATGTTCATTTCGGTAATGGTTATTTACTCAGATGATGTATCTGACTGATAATCTTTTGTCTAGGAAAACTTTGAACTAGAAGAGTTTTCACTTGGTTCTTCTCCCCCCAGCTTGGGCCTTCAGGGCATGCGTTGGTCAACTTTAGGAGGTCAGGTATGATTTCTGGTTACATCTGTATCAACTATTCGTAATTTTCTAAATGCATCAACTATTGAGATGTCAAAGCATTGTCAATTATTCTATCATCAGAACTGTCAATGGTAGTACCTTTTGAACTTCTGAAATACTAAGCAAACAAAAACTTCTTCTTGGGTGTTTTTTGATGCTATAAGAGTTATTACCACCTTAGTTCATTTTAAGCAATAATTCTCATTAAGTGTCAAGTTTCCATTGGATTCCTCAACTCTGAAGTCTCTGCTGAACAATGTTCCATCTTTTTTTCCCTGACGAATTATGAACACTGTTACAGTGTTACTGCTGAATATTGTATAGGTTATATTGATGACTTTTTTTTTGTTTGAGGTTTCATCCTTTCCCCATATAGACGCGAACCTTTTAGGCAGTGGGGTATCGTTTTTCCTGATTACCGTGAGCTAAGGAACCTCAAATGGGTAAGGCTGCTAAGATGTCCAGTACCCTGTATTATTATTAAAAGCGTCTCACACATCATAGTATCATACAATAAGGTCAACACACATGTCCTCCAAATTCGGAGGAAACATACATAGGGAGTGACAGGAGTGTAATAGTGTGACAAGAGATCACCTTAGTATGACGCACCTATTTTATTGTTTTCTCAAGAACAGGGAACAAGTTCACATGAAATGATTTCTATATCGTCTCTGTAGGTTTTCAATCTCGCCTAGGTATAAGGTTGGACTTTGGAGTGGTTGCACATTTTAGCTTCTTTTATCTATCTTAAGGTGTAATTCTTTTTGAAAAGTAATGTTGCATAATTATAGATGGGACCTCTTTTTTCCGGATGGGGGTTGGGATAATGGTATACGGCGAGGCTGGGGAAGGCGATGGGGAGTAGTTAAGAGGTCCGGTTTACCTGTGTTGGAAGCTTACACATATTTCCACATCTATTGCAATTCTTATATCACTGTCACTCTATATAACTCTGAAACTGAAACAGATATATGTCATTGTATCTGACAATATAGAGTGGAAACTCAATATCTAATAAGGCAACAAAATGTTTGATATATAATTTCTTCGTAAGGCTATAACTTTCCGCCAAGTTATGTAAAAAAGCCTTGTTGCACAAGCCTCTGGAATAAGCTCTTATCGAGAATAATAATAGTACAGGAAAGTCCTTGATCAATACTAAAAGCATTTATTCAGCTGAGGTCTCATCATCTAAAGACAGGGATCACGCCTCAGAAGGAAACCACTTATAGTAAAATTGGAAACTGATGAGCGGACTAGTGTATACCCTGCAAAACATATTTGAAATATGGTTTCAAAAATAAAGTTGTACATTACTAACAAATTTGGATTAAAAACGATGCATGCATGCAAAACCTGAGATGTCCTTTCAATTGTGACAGAGGATTCTGCATACGAGTTTTGACTGGGACACCAACGAAATGAGCATTATGCTTCTTGCTAAACTATCAAAGCCATTATACGGGACTGCTCGTATTGCCATAAATTACCTTCATATTAAGGGTGATGTAAGTCCTAAATTATTTTTCATCTATCTTTATTTCTCTAATTATATCACATCCATCATGATGCTGCTTTATGATGCTATAATTTCCTCTATATGATATGTGAGGTCCCTTTTCTTTGATTATTGATTAAAAGACCCTTTCTTTGTATTAAAAATAATTCTGTTCATTTGTACTAAAAAAATAATTCTGTTTATTCATAGAAAACAAACAAACATCTTATTCTTAGCCATTTACAGTTATGTGCCCATTGGGCTTGAAGTGTGGATGCAACTACAGGCCTCCGCATACCTAGTGCTTAATATTATTCCACTTTAGAAATTGGGGGGCGGTGAGATTTGAATTCGTGACCTTTTAGTCACATGGCTCTGATACCATGTCAAGAAATCATCTCATCCAAAAGCTTAAGCTTAAGCTGATGGTTGGAGTCCCAAGATCGATTTTATACTTTAACAATTACGTACAAATATCTGAGAATGTCCCACTAGAAATCATGGTAACGGATTGATGTGTTTGCAATCCTTTTTTTAGGGAATGTTTGTGGTAATGCTAAAAAATTAGAGGAACTTTAATGAGTCAAGTTTGAAGGTTCAGATTATTTGACCTCCTACGATCCTACTTCGCCATATGCGGGAGCCTTTGAAGTACAAGGAAATGTTTTCGGTTGTGTGATTTAGTAAGTGGACCCAATGAACATGTTATTATGATGTCAATTGTAGACACTGTTGTCCTAGACATATAATGGTGCTCACATAGACCAATTATAAGTTATTTCATTACTTGATGTAGTCAACCGAATCCCATTTTACCTCCTTATCTATCTGTGTCTTCATATTTCATTAATACTACTAAGTCGGATAAAATACTCTGTAGTCACGGTTAGATCTAAAATCCTCTAAATGTTGGTGACTAATTAGTTGTTCCAATCATACACATGTCACATGATAACGTAATTTCCAGGTATGGTTCTTCATGATGGTTCATATTTATGACACATTTCAGCTGTCTTTTTGAATATTTCAGCTGCAGTTAATGCCTGTTCTTGATGGGAGAGCAATTTTGCTCTCTTTTATCTCGGCTCCAGAGATTAGGCTAGGAGTGGCCCTTGGGGGTGGTGGAAGTCAACTTCCTGGAACGGAGCTGCCTGTTGTTTCCTCGTGGCTGGTAAGTGCATCTGGAACTTTTTATCGTTTTTCTTTCTTCATCGCTATGTTCTCTCTATTTTCTGGCGCTGTTTGCTCTAGGCTATATGCTAAATATTTTTAGTTTGTTTTCTTTTCCTTGTAAATTACTACTATTAGGTATCCTCATTGTTGGAACTTATTTTCAGACATCTTATTGTACCAAAGTTCCCCATTCTACAATAAAATATTAAATAACAAATGATATAGCTGGCAGTCTGGCACATATTTCTGGAAGAAGTTTTTAGTTAATAACTTAAAATAGTTGGCACATACTCCTGATTTCTCTTAACGAGTGAATCAGTTGAAAGTTGAAACATATTTGGTGTTAATGATAATTTCACGGTGCAGGTGAAGCTCTTCACTGATACCATAGTGAAAACTATGGTTGAACCTCGACGCCGCTGTATTCCTCTATCAGCTGTACAGTTAGGGAAAATGGCAGTGGGTGGTATTCTTTATGTGACAGTGGTGTCTGCCAATCAGATTTCTAGAAATGGAGTGAAAGGAAGCCCATCCAAAAGGCAATCTGGTTCTAATTCTAATCATGTCACAGAAGAGCATCTTGCTAAAGATCTGAAGACCTTTGTGGAGGTTGAGCTTGAAGACTTAACTAGAAGAACAGAAGCAAGGCCAGGCTCAAGTCCACGGTGGGATTCCACATTTAATATGGTTTTACATGATAATGCAGGTGTCCTCCGATTCAACCTTTATGAAACTTCCCCAGGCAATGTAAAGTTTGACCACCTAGCAACTTGTGAAGTTAAGGTACTACTATTGCAGACACTTGTAATTGGTTTCAGCATAACACCATAACAATAGTAAGCTGTAGGCATTATGTGTCACATAGCTCATTTGATTTTGCGAAATGTCACTTTTTGATATCTTTGTTCTCCTTAATCCTGAATAGGTTCCAAAATAGTTAAGAGTGGGTATTTCAGATGCTGCACAAAAAGTTGACTGATGTTACGTCGATTGTTCTATTTATATTCTGTGACTTGCATATGTTTGTCGCTCAAACCATTCTTCATATGCATGGCCAATAGAGTTACAATCACTAGTTGTATATTGAATTGCATGGCCAATAGAGTTACAATCACTAGTTGTATATTGAATTTCACTACCAGTTTTTTTTTTTTTTTGGGTTCAAATGAGCGCACTTATGTTGCAGGTGAGAATTCGAACCCCCAATTTCACTACCAGTTGTTTTGAAGTATCTGTTTGAGCCAATAAGGACAACAACACTACCCTGTTGCTTACACGAGGCTGCAGAATAGAGCTAGACATTACCAGCTTAATATTTACTGACAACAGATAAGAAGTGGAGCTACTTTTGTGGAACTTGGATTTCTGTTGTTCTACTCAGAAATGTATTTTCATCAGGCAACAGTCTTTAACTCTTTGGGAATTGACCAAACAGAGTGACTAATAATTGGGGGTCTAAGTATATGTGCCATATGTTCTGAATCCTGTTTGTGTGTTGTTTTCTATTGTTAAGTATTTGCACATTATGTTGCTAAGTATTTGCACATTATCATCAATATTCTTCAAAATTGACTAATTTGACTTCCTGGTAAATGCAGATTAGGTACTCTGATGATGATTCCACTATATTTTGGGCAATAGGACCTGATTCCGGGGTAATTGTGAATCGTGCTGAGTGCTGTGGAAAACAAGTTCAGATGACTGTCCCATTCGAGACATTGAATTCAGGCGAGGTACAAATTATTTTATCATTGAATTAGGGTACCATTCTGATCGCCTCTTGCGTGTTACGTAAGCTCATTTTATGCTTGGCCTTGCTTCACCCTTTTCAGTTCTATTTTCTCAACTTTTATATAGACGCAACTACTATATTGGGGTTTATCATCCATTCAATATAGGATGAAGTCATGTCTCTGACCCATCACTTTTTACCTACCAACATTTGCGCAATGGTTTACAATAAAACTTGACCTATATTATCTTGCTTTGGCATCTTTCATTGTGTAATTCCTGCTCCCCTTTTAAAACTCTCTTATGTAAATTACTCCTTGAAATCATTTTTCTTATCTCAAAGGAGAAAAGTCACCATGGTAAATTACTCTCCAAAAAGCAACATTGCTCCCAAGTTGTATTTGTAAGTCTTATAGTCTAATACAATCATTTTTTTGATTAATTTTGCAGTTGATAGTGCAACTTGTTTTGAAAGAGTGGCAATTTGCCGATGGGTCTCATAGCGTCGGCTTGCATCTTGGTACTCAGCCAACATTTCAGGGATTGGCAAACTCAAAGACTGGAAGAAAAATTTATGTCACTGTCGTAGGAGGGAAAAATATTGGGGGGAAAGACAAATCGGGGAGATATGAACCTTATGTTAAACTTCAATATGGGAAGGTGCTCAACTTATGTATATGATTTTGTTAAGCAATATTATAGGCCCTTGCCATATAAATTTCCGTTCATGCTCTTGGAATTGTCATCAGGTTGTCAAGAGGACTAAGGGTGTTCCACACTCAGCGAACCCAGAGTGGAATCAGATTTTTGAGTTTGATGAGATAGCGGGTGGTGAATATCTCAAGTTAAAATGTTTATATGAAGAGACATTTGCGGACGAGCTCATTGGTGGTGCAACTGTAAACTTGGAAGGCATGGCAGAAGGTTCACTTAAGGAAATGTCAGTACCTCTTGAAAAAGCGACTTCTGGAGAAATCAAGCTTCTAATTGAAACTGTGAAAGAGGTATGCCTTATGACGTAAATTCATTAGTTTACTACTGGTTGTTGCGCATCAAGCTTTTGTAAGGTACCTCAACCTGAAATATACTCAAGGGCATTTGAGGCTTGCCTAATCTCACAAGTCACAAGTATAAGTGTATAACCTTCTTTGAATCAATACTTGTGTCCAACAGACCGTAACATTCACCCGTCTTTGGCTTTGAAGTTTGATGAAACATTTGAAAGTGGCAGTGAATTTAACCCCCTAGCCTGACTTTTAATCTGTATGAAATAGAGAAGCACTTTTTCGTCCCCCCTTTACCCGATCCCCATGGTCAGGAATCCCCACCCACGTGAGACTTAGAGGCTCTTTGACGGCAATGTAGTAATGATGCTAAGAATGGTAGTAAACATCATGACATTAATGTTTATGTCCTCACCATATCTATGGTCTTGACTATTACTCATATATACAAAAATTATATCCGGAAGTTGGGAAAGTGGATGTGTTTGCTTTATAAAAGGTGGTGCCTAGTTTAATGCTGTTGGATTTGTGACATAGAGTTGCAATGGCGAATCTGGAAATGGATGGATTGAGCTAGTTCTTATTGAGGCTAAAGATCTTGTTGGTGCTGATCTCAGGGGAACAAGCGACCCTTATGTTAAAGTTCAGTATGGAAGTGAGATGCGAAGAACAAAGGTATTCTTCTTTAATCTTTACTGAGATTTCCTAATGAACTTTGGAGTCGTCGTGTTCTCGTTTGTGCTGAGTGAAACTAGGTGAAGGGTGAAACTTGATTAAGACTGACTATTCTTGCTTTTCACCTTGTTTGGTTCTAAGTTAAATCTACTTCCACCTATTTTTATCAATATTTGTTGAACTCCAAAATGGGGAGATGAAACTAGGTGAACTGGTGAAGGTGTAAATTTTGTGAAAAGAGATGTGGGCAAAAACCAAAATATTCACATAAGATTGTTAACCTTTAGCTTATCAACCTTTACCTTGAGCTTTTCCTTTACAGACTAACAGAAACTTTTGATTTATTAAAAATGGTGTAGAGCAATACTGCTACCATCCGGAACTGTTATCTTCATCTTTACCATTCCTGAAATATTTCCGCTTTGTTTAGTACGAGGATGATGCCGCTTCTCTGTTTTAAGCAAAGTTGTTCTTTAGTCTTTACCGTCATCTCCACATACCTTAATAGGAGTGGAGTTTAAACAAACATATATAAGATTGCCTTTTTGAAGTAATAAGTCACCAAAGCAGAAAAACTGAAGTTGTTGCTTTGCTGTGCAGTCAATTAAAATCTTGTGTTATCTTGCTCTGGAATGTGTACTTAGCGTGTCTGTGGCAACAAAATTCCCCGAACTTCAAGGGACTTGGTGACAACCCCCGCTTAGTATTTTTTACCTCTGGGCTTCAATTTCAGCCTTTTTCTTGCTCAAACCTTAGAAAGCAGTAGACAGTAGACACCTTTTGTTCCTACTTTAGACCAATCTCTTAATGATAGTTTATCTATAGCGCAAAATAATACGTAGTACAATATTACCTTAAAGTCTCAAAGACCATTGCCGATTGTCCAATCTTACATTTCTTTCTTAATTAGAGATTACAAATAGACATGGTAAAACAAACTTAAACCTGAAGAATTGATCTGAAATATGTGAATTTGATATTTGACTGCACACTAGATGTGGCTAACTTGGATTTGACCCAAAGTCTGAACCTAATTTGGCATATTCGAAATACCCGTAGCTAAATGAATCTAAATGTCCCACATGAACCTATCTGATTGCGCACTAGAAAGTAGAAATGCCTCATTCCTGTTTTTATTTTTCACTGGCATACAAAACTACAAAAGGCCTTCCTTTACAGCAGCATCAGTTACTAGAACTGTTTTGTTTGATGGTTTATATAAAACTTGGCAATCTTGCATTTTATAGTTGCTTACCCAAGCCAGTAAATTGGATGGAAAGCTGGCCCCATTTTTCTGCTGTAAAATGTGCTTATGTTTGCTTTGGTTGCATCAAGGTTGTGTACAAGACTATAAATCCGAAATGGAACCAAACGTTTGAGTTCCCTGATGATGGAAGTCCCTTGGAATTGCAAGTACGAGATCATAATGCTATAATGTCCTCATCTAGCATCGGCAACTGCATAGTTGAATATCAGAGACTGCCTCCTAATGAATTATCTGAGAAATGGATACCTCTACAAGGAGTTAAAAAGGGAGAAATCCATGTTCAAATAACCAGAAAAATTCCAGAACTACTAAGGAGATGCAGTGTTGAGTCTGATTCCTTGTCGAACAAGGCTCACTCAATTTCCGACCAGGTAATTTACTCACTTGTTTGATGCTTGATACTTACATACTATTGTTACTTCAACTCATTCTAGCATCGTGCCCATATCCGAGATGACCCTTAATAATATGGGTGTGGAATGGAATCCATATTGACCCTTAACAATCCGTCACTTTTCCAAGAAGAGCTAAACAGGGAATGCCGCATGACAAAATTAGAGAGAATTTGCGTATGAAGCATTTTGTTGATAATGTTTTATGCCTTATTTGTCAGCATCTATTCATTTCACCTTAAAAAACTCAAAAAGTTTCAAATTTGTAAATATATTTTCCTTTTGGAGTGTTCTCAAGGACAGAGTTCACTTGTCCTAAAAATTGCCATACCCATCCCGACACATAGATAAGGTACCCATATGCTATATTGGTAACCAAGTCCAAGTAACATATTCCAATAAAATCCTTGAAGAGTCGAACATCCCATGTGCTGGAGCACATAGGATGATTCTTTTGTTTTCCTGGACGAGATAGTGTTCTACGATGTACATATAAAAGACTTTCTTCTATATCGCATTATAAGGTTCCTTTCTCGAGCCATTCTACTTTAATCCATTTTATCCCAAAGTTAAAATGAAAAGTATGAACTTCTACTTTAATCCATTGTATCCCAAAGTTAAAATGAAAAGTATGAATCTGGCCAAAGGTATAGTTGCAGCAATCTTGAATAATTGAATATTTGCTTGAACAGATGAAGCAAATGTTAATCAAGGCTCAGTCAATGGCCGGGGCCGAGGATCTTGAAGAACTATCAAGCAGTTTGACGGAACTTCAGAGCCTTGAACACTCGCAAGAGGAATACATGCTTCAGCTCGAGACAGAGAGAATGCTTTTACTGAACAAGATTAACGACCTTGGTCAAGAATTACTCAACTCTTCCCCAGCCCTGAGCAGGAGGACATCCTATTAGTGTATAGGCAAGATTTATATGAAGGCGTAACTTTTTGTATCCACGGGTTGTAATTAATGCTTCCATTCGTGAATATATGTATATCGGTAACTAATACTCCCTCCGTTCCACTTATTTGTTTATCTTTTATTAAAGTACGTCACAGAGAAGAAAAGAAGTAAACAAATGATCGAGACGGAGGGAATATAATATGCGTAAATACTGCTTGACTAGCTCGTTTGTGCCTCAACTATCATGGCATCTGTATGTAATTTTCTTAGGCTGCTATTTTGTTCATGTTATTGTTGGCTAAGCTGCACAGCGAAGCTCCCTATTTTTTTTTCTTTTTTCCTGTATTGTGTGACAAACCCGCCAAATGGCAAAGATAGAAAATTTCATTTATGCTATAAATGTAACATTTTGTCTCCTGTAAGACAATTTTACGCTGTTAGGGGGAGTTTGGTTACGGTTTCTCGGGAAAGGGAATCTCTTCATTCCCTTATTTGATGTTTTGTACCCACAAAAATGAGTTATTCCGCAGCCGTTCAAGTTTATCATCATCATCATCATCATCATCATCATAATAGTGCATATCAAAATCAAAGCAAAGCCGTGAAATAGACTAATCATTGCATATCAATATATCATAAACTAACACTGGCAACAAAATTAGTTACACAATTTTTTACATGTCACCGTCAAGAGCTTGGGGCAATTAACATTTGATTTTAATAACGTTCAAAGAAAAAGGACTTATACTCGTGACTTATGAGACATAACAAGCAATACATGGCAAAAAGAAAGAAAAAAAGACGTTGAACAACATTGTAGGCACTAAAATTTTATCTAAGTGTCGAAAATACAAAAATTAATTAATTTGAGTTAATAATAAATAAATTACTCAATTTAATTATTTTTGTCCTTTTTTAAATCAAATTCAAGTCATTCTGTGTTATTCGGATCCAAATAAGTCAAAACTGGGCCAAGTCCGCAATCAAGCCAAGAAATGGGCCTGCAACCAAGTCCAAGAAAAGCCCAACTGTTTCTCTATAAATAGAGAACTTCATTCATTTGAAAAAATATAGAAAAACTAGAAGAAAGAAGAAGAAAAGAAAAGCTCTGGAATTCTTTCTGAAAAACTCGTGAAATTCATCTAAGCAGTCAACAAGCACAACAAATTCGTGCCGCATGCGCAAGAAAACTCAAACATTCAAACTCAAATATTCAAACATTCAAGAGAGACTCAAGTCGTTCGACTCTCTCAAGAATACAAGTCAAAATCGCGCGTAGAGTGCATACACCTTCTACACGCGCACCCCATGCAAAACGCATGCGCACCCCTTACGTGGATCGTGCACGCGTACCTTGTTTGTTTAGTTAGAATCAGTGGATTATTAGAGATTTTACACGAACTTTTCTGATATTAATAAAAACTTATTTTGTTTCCTTATTTTGTATTTCAGTTATCGCAATACAAAATTTGTCATTACAAATTTGGTGCACCCGACGTGAAAATCTCTACCTCTCATCTCTACTACTTTACAAGCCAAGCCTACTATAAGAAGATGTCTACCAAGCAAGACACATCACCCAACGCTTCTAAGAAAACCTACGCAGCTATCCTGCAGGGTACTCCCATTGCTGCTACCTCCCCAACTGTAAAATCAGTTGGCATCTGCACTAGACGAATGGTGAAGAAAGCTGGTATCAACGCTGCTGCTACTAGCCTACGCTTTGTACATGTTCCTACCAGGCCACGCAAGATCTCTGTTGCCTTTATAACTGCTGCTGCAACAGCTATCCTTGCTGCCTCTACTCCTTCGCGTGAAGAGACTCGAAGTTCTAAGGTCGACAACAACGCTTCCCCTTGCAAACCTAGGGCGTCGCCAAAAAAGAAGGATGCCTCCACTCTTATCAGCGCTTCAGTCATGGTGATTGCTGGTTCTTCACTCGAAGAGCAAGTCCAGAGTTTGAATAAGCTCCTCGAAAAGATGATGAAGGAGAATGATGAAAAGAACAAGAAGATTGATGAACTTCAGAAGGAGGTGGTGGAACTCCATGACATGAAAACCCATAGCGAGCACGGTGATACCGACAAGGATGGTAAAACCGATGAGGATGCGGATGACAGTGGAAAGCCTAACAATGAAATCGACACCTACTCTGAAGAGAAGCTCCAGGAGTTGATAGCCAAGACAATCAAAAGTCAGCTAGGTGAGAGCTCGACAAGCAATGGGCGCTACATCAAGCCTTATACTAAGAGGATTGACAGTTTGCGCATGCCTCTTGGTTATCAACCTCCAAAGTTTCAACAGTTCGACGGGAAGGGAAATCCAAAGCAACACATCGGCCACTTCGTTGAGACATGCAACAATGCTGGAACTAATGGTGATCGTCTAGTCAAGCAGTTCGTCTGTTCCCTTAAAGGAATTGATTTTGACTGGTACGCGAACTTGGACTTTGAGTCAATTGACAGCTCGGGTCGCATGGAAGACGAATTTCTTAACAGGTTCTACAACACCAGGCGCATCGTCAGCATGAGCGAACTAACAAATATTGCGCAATGGGAGGATGAACCTGTCGTTGACGACATCGGCCGATGGCGTGCATTGAGTCCGGAATGCAAAGATCACTTAAGTGAAACCTCAGCAGTGGAAATGCGTATTAACGGGATGAGCTGGGATATTATTTATATCCTGAAAAGGATCAAGACAAAAACATTTCAAGAATTAGCAACCCGCTCAATCAAAGGGCGTGGCAAAGCTCGATCAACTTCTTCTAAGGCGCTGATGTACTATATTTATATACTCTTTTTGCCTCCCTTTATGCATTTTTGATGGTCTTATTATGCTATTTTGAGCCCATATGCATTGAATTTA
>VHZZ01002275.1:93812-104384 GCA_009801015.1 Silene noctiflora
CTATTCGGGGCGAAAAGCGATATAAAATCACCTAAATTCATAGAAATGTGAGCCAAAAGGGACCGTAAAAGTCTATATGATATGCACGCATCAACCTCCCAGCCGGGGCAGCCAGTCCACCGGCTGGGGACGACACCTACAGGTCAATCTTCACCAAAAATTAATACAACTTACAAAAACTTCTTAGCCGGCCAGGGCACCAGCTGCCGGTCCTCCGGCTGGGACACGCTCAAACTCAAATTTAAACAAGTAAGTTACAGAAGGTTCCCAGCCGGCCTGTGGACAGGCAGCCGGCCCACCGGCTGGGACGACCTGTACACGAAATCAGCAACAAAACTCTATAACATGATTTCTACATGGAATTTTCATACATTCTTGAGACGGAAAACACGTAATAAGCGGAAAACAATATGTTATACCATCCAACATACTCCAATTTCATAGCTAATGCACAACCATTTATGAACTTTTGAGACAAATTATGTCCAACATGACAAGAATGACATATTCACCAAAATTAAGCATGAATTCAACTTATAATCCATTATTCACATAAGATGAACATACTAAATCATAGACAAAACATTAAACACACCAAAGCATGTAACTTTATCAACTTTAGCATGTAAACATTACATTTAATACAATTAAACACATAATTCAAGTGTAATGTCGAGTAACCTATCACCGTTACCTTTTTGCACTTCAAATCGTCACATAGCCATGTCAAGGCCCTCCAAGTTTGATCCTTAACAAAAACCTCAAAGAAATAAGCAAAATACTCTAAACTTGGAAAGATGAGCTTTTAGAAATATAAAGAAAGGTTATGTCTTTCTTACCTAGAAAGGAGGAGGACGAGACAAGGAGAAGAATGACGCAAGAATGAAGTGATTTGGTGGAGAAATGAAGGAGATATGGTGTTTTGAAGGTTGTAAGGAGATATGTAACAATGGTGGTTGGGGTTGGAGGAGAGAATGCTGACATTTTTGAGGGAGAAAGAGATGTTAGGGTTTATGTTATGAGTTTTGTGAAGGGAAAAGAAAAGGAGAAAAGGCCCTTTAGTCATACAAGGCCCAACAACTCAAATTGAGTCGGATTTCACTAAAAAACACGTCTCAAAGCCTACTACACACCTAAGACGATTATTATTATTAACATTATTATTATAAAAACAACTTTGATTGAGAAATCCATTATTATTATTAACATTATTATTATTATTATACATGTAAAGCAACAATTTTATTAGAAATGGATTTAAAACATAAATAAGATAGTTAAATAGTTAATTAAATTATAAATTCTAAAACGGGAATTTCGCGGGTGTTATACCGACTCCCCCGCATCACTATCCACTCCTCCCGCAATGATTTGGTTTGGTTGTGAACCGTCTGCTTGATTTCTTGGAGATTGAATAATGGTTGGTGTCGCACCAGAGCCTTCAATTATAGAATGATTCAGCGACGTACGTGTTGCACTCTTTTTCCCATGACTTTTAGATAACTTCTTGGTCGGATCAGGTCCTATTGCTGAATTTAACACAGGAGCTTTTGCTAACAAGTCCTTTACATCCACTTTACTCCACCATTTTTCAAAAGCTAACGAATTAAAATCACGCCACTTAGACCTTGGAGGAGAAAACAAATTCACCCGGGATTGACTACCTTCAAATAAAATCATTCGTCATCTTTTGAGTGCTTCTTTGCAAGACACATGTTTCGCATCTGAAGTAAGAATACCAGGAAGCCCTTGACAGAAACCACACTGCATGGAAAACTGATATGGAGTGTATGGTTGTAGTACGGATAATGCACCGGAACATAATGGAAAATATGCAGTACGTAGACTTATGAAATAGCTGAAGTTTACTTTATCCATGGCTCCATCATCATGCAAACATACACCTTTGTCAAAAAAATTTTGTAACACAACCAAGGTTGATGGATCGTCCGTCGTGAATGAGTCTACGAGCCTCGTCATCTTGGAAAAAATTTACGGGTTGAGCACCAGAATAAAGCACCATTCTTGGACCCCTCGGACACGGTTCAACTTCGTGATGTGTCCTGAAATAGTGAGCAAGCCAGCCATACAAATAATGAGCAAGGAAGACGGAACCCGAATAACCGGGCTTCGTAGATGTAGAAATCATGTCGAGCCCTCGATAAATACTAGCTAAGACCGGCGGTGCAAGAGTGAATACTTCTCCAAGAGCCATCAAGCTTGATACCTCAAAGGTTTCGGGTCTAATAAATCGGTCTTCAGATTCTGGGAGTACAAAGTTACATAACCAACACGACAAGAAGGCTGCCACATATGTTGATTTCTTTCGACCTTCATGAATTATCCCCAACGACTCAAATATTTTTGCCTCTTCAGCTGTCAAGACAAGTGGTTTTGGGTTAATTTTTCCAGAAGGATTTCCTGTGAATTTGGGAGGATTCTTTCTCTCTCATCGCCGTTTCAGGGCCATTTTATATACATGAGACCTCTTTCACCAGAACACGATCCATTGCTATGAAGTGACACCTTTTCCACCAGACTGCATTTTGAGACGATGATAAACAACTAATAAGAAATGACATACTCTGGGGATCAATCGAACACCTTGAGCATCAAAACTAGGAACTGCTTCATCATAAATTGATCCAAGAATAGGCAAACCGCTGAGACGAAGAAGATCTCATAAAGAAATAGAAAATTCTCCAAACATAGTATGAAGTGTGTTTGTGGTGGGATACCAAGCTTCTAGAAATGCGCGCAAGATATAAGGTTCTCGAACATAAGAATATAATGAAGCATACACCGCATCATAAATGGAAAATTTTTTAAGGATGGTCCCATATCTGGCAATAACATCTTCGGTCCATTCCCAATATCCTGCAATATGAATTGATTCTCCGGGAATTTGAATGACTCGACATCCTCATCTGGTATCTCCGGAAATGATTCTACACCCCAAAAGTGGAAATATTTCATCATGTATAGATTTGTGTAGGCAAAGTTCTAATAAGAGTATGACCACAAGTCCTATAAGCGCTCGGTCTAGCAGGAAGTGACATGTTTTCTCGAAAATCCGTCGGAGTAATGGTATTCACCATGGCACGGTCAACACACAATAATGATTTGTAAACTGGGAGGTTGGTCTCAGACTCTTCACCATGGTCACCATTATTAATACACAAGTACTGCTGATCACCTTTGAAGCGTTCGACAAAGTGTGTCATACCCGTGTATACCTAAAAAAAATGTCACAATCTAAGTATAAGAAAATTAATAAGGAGAGCAAAGATAGATTGACATAAAACAAACAATTCTACATATTTTTCTTCATATAAAAAGTTGAAGGAAAATAAAGGGATATGCATAGGACAAAAGACGCATACTGCTAGCAAAAAAAAAACAGGGGTAGCAAAACTATATCACCAGAAAATGAAGATGATAATAAGGACTAATGAAGAAATTGAAGTTCAAGCATAAACTCATTTTTTTATGGCGGGCATCTCCCCATGGAGTACGTATATAAGTTTAAGAACCGTTGCACTGCAATCGTTTAATCAAGATAAAGTCAGGCCAGTAAAAAAAAAGTATTGATTTGAATTTAGAAACGAGGAAACAAGAAAATCGGCAGTGAAATTCCTTCTTGAAAGCTATCAACATGGAACTGTTTTGTGCATAACAGTAATTAAATACTCAAGATTAAAGAAGAAAAAAATGAATACCATTATTCTTTGAGTTTAGTGTATTGTCGATTCTACGATATGCGGCTATGCGGGATCAAGAACTTGGGGCCTTTTGAACTACTGAATGAATTGACAAAACAAAAAGAAGTAAAAAAGGAGCCATACCAATTGGGTGCAGGGGACAATATGATATTAAGAAAGAAGGAAAAAAAAAACGGAAGTTGGTATATCACGAACTGCAAAGACAAAGGAATTTTACAAGCTCGTGCTAAATTGGTAAGGATATGACAATATGCATGTTACAGACATCCAAGTTGCCGTCAATTGTGAACATGATACAAAAGTATATTAAGAGTAAAGTCTGGCATGATGAATTGATCAATGGTACTGACGTCCTGAACAAAGCCTTGCATGCTATGTTGAAACAGAAGAAAAAGAAGTTGCAGCATACATAGAACGCGAAAAGAAAAGAAATGAATGTCAAAGTAGGTTGAGGAGTCAGAATCACGGATCCTATCAGTTGCTTATCTGAGTTAAGTATATCAGAATATATTATCCAAGACAAAATTATGACACAAACTAGACTCTAATGAATATAAAGGTTGATAGTAGAGTTAATGAGTATTTGTAGAGTCCTGATATTGTAGATGCTTTCTTAGCCTCAACAGGACAACTATTTGAATAAAAGCAGAATCAAATACCATTACAAGCTTGAAGCTAGCATGATGCATAAAGGACAAGTCAAATGAAGCGATCCTTACGTCAGTTTGGAGTTCGGACAAACTCGATTCATACGGTCTTGAAAAAAGAAACTGATTACACTTCAAAAAGAAAGTATGGAATGTTTACAATACCCACAAAAAAAAAAAGAGAAGCGATGATATGTCCAAAATGAATATGTACAGCCCATTCTTCATGCATGATTATGTAGCATCTACAATACTTCGTGCTATAGTTCAACAAAATGAAGGCCGATGTATGAAACATATTGATATGAAGATGATAACATATCCAATAAATTCAAATACCTATCCATGAGTGATTAGAAGAGAAAAATAGGTGCAAAAGGAAACGAAAAACGTAAACATCAAAATTGAATAAACACATAGGAAAGAAACTGAACAACATGGTCGGTATCAAGCTTGATTCATAAGAGCTAAACAATTGATCATATGAGTTAAAAAAAGCATATGTAAGGAAAATGGTGATATCATGATCAAGTAAAAAAAACACAAGCAAAATTTAAAGTAGCTAAATAATGGACAATGGAGTTATTAAAGAATACCTCTGATTTGAAGAATGTAGAAGGAATGCAAGTCTTGTATGTGACATGAAGGTGCATAGAGGAGTATATATAGATAGAATTTAAGATTAATAAAATAAAATGCTTGTCCAACAAGGAAGTCTATATGCCGCCTCACTTTTCAAAGAACCAGTAAAATATTTTCTTGCCTTCAAAAATTTACTAGAATTGCTAAATCGGTTAAAACAAATTGCCTTTTTACCAAATTTTTTAGCCCATGAAGCAAGAAATAACGGCTCCCTCGGTTTAAGAGAGTGACATTATATTTATGCGGAAATTGGTGAATTAGTATAAAAACGTCATCCATCAAGGTTACAAAATTACTCGGGTGACAAAATATCAAATGTCATCCGTCAAGGTTACAAAATGACCAGGGTGATGAAAATTCAAGTGTTACTCGTCAAGGTTACAAAATTACCAAGGTGACGAGAATTCAAGTGTCATCAGTCAAATGGTACACTAGGGTGGCGAGGATCAAGTGTCATCCGTTAAGGTTTCAAAACTAACAATTAGGTGGCGAAAATATCACATAAAGGACGTAGCCAGTCATCCGCCAAGTCTGATAATGATAGGGTAACACAAAAAATGCTACTGATACAACAAAGTGGTTCCCGTCGACTTCTAATCAAACAAAAAGAAAGCATTGAGACCCTGCCACGTTGAAACACTTTATGATGCACGTGACAAGGTCTCGAGGGGGCAATTTGTAAGCACTAAAATTTTATCTAAGTGTCGAAAATACAGAAATTAATTAATTTGAGTTAATAATAAATAAATTACTCAATTTAATTATTTTTGTTCTTTTTTAAATCAAATTCGGGTTATTTTGTGTTATTAAAAAAAATCGGATCCAAATAAGTCAAAATTGGGCCAAGTCCGCAATCAAGTCGAGAAATGGGCCTGCAACCATGTCCGAGAAAAGCCCAACTATTTCTCTATAAATAGAGAACTTCAATCATTTGAATAAATATAGAAAAACTCGAAGAAAGAAGAAGAATAGAAAAGCTCTGGAATTCTTTCTGAAAAACTCGTGAAATTCATCGTAAGCAGTCAACAAGCACAACAAATTCGTGTCGCCTGCGCAAGAAAACTCAAACATTCAAACTCAAATATTCAAACATTTAAGAGAGACTCAAGTCGTTCGACCCTCTCAAGAATACAAGTCAACATCGCGCGTAGAGTGCATACACCCTCTACACGCGCATCCCCTGCAAAACGCATGCTCACCCCTTACGCGGATCGTTGATAGGGGTCGTCAACACCTATGCAAAAATAAATTACCCTAAAAGCACAAGAATGTAGTAATAGGGGTCGAACCACAGAGAGAAATTCATCTACTTTGTGAATTGCTATGGATTGGTCTTATCTAGGTCGAGTTACTTTTTTTTTCTTGGTTGAGATTGGTGATAACAAAATTATAAAAAGTTGTAAACAATATAAATGAAAGAAGTCTAGGGGATCGGGTCACACATGCATAGATATATGGTTTATGCTAGATTAGAAATGCATAATAAACGATAAAAGCCTAGGCCTACAGAAACCCACCTCTCGATTTTAGTGTCAAGCCTTAGATCGGGTCCTAACGAACTCTCTCTATGGTTAAATGAATCTATTAAAAAATGTTTAGTCTAATACAAGTCTTTGCCTCTCGACTTATAGATTGTATTAACAAATTTAATCTAAAGTAGTGATCAATTACCAAAGATTAACAAATAAATAACAAACATATGTAGCGACAAATATGCAATAATTAAACATACTAATCTAACATGATTTGAATAACTCGTGCATGGCTCCCCTTATTCCCTAGACAAACTAAATTACACACACATTATGTAAATAACAAAAACTAAATATGAAATGAAATGCATAAACATAATGAAATGATTATAAAAATTAAAAGGGAAAATAAGGAAATGTGAGATAAACTAAATGATGTGAATGAAACGATAAACTAATATTCTAGTGATAATAGAAATGTAAAATGTAAATTTCATGAGAATGTAACTTTGATTACTAAAACGAATATAAAAATCTAACAACTAAATTATAACTAAATAACAAGTGAAAATAGAATAACTAAACAAACTAACTAATGTAAACAATAATGAAATAATTAGAAGGAGAAGAATTACCAAAATRAAATTGCAAAGAAGAACAATGAACTTGAACTTGAACTTGAATTGTATTAAGAACTTAAAGATTGACTAAAAAATGTAAACTATTCTAATTCTTGAAAATGCTAAAGACTATGAGAAAATACAAGAGAAAATGAGAAAGTATGAGAATGTAGGAATGTAGAACTGTCTTCAACGGTCGAGGCTAGGCCTCCATTTTATAGCAATTACAAGATGAAACGTAAGGAACCAAAAGGATCCTAGGTTTGGTCAACCCCGATCGGGGACACCCCACCCCGATCGGGGACACCCCACCCCGATCGGGGACGTGGGATTTCCGGTATTTGGCTTTAAGGCCATATTTAATGACTTGGGAATCCAAAGTTTATGCGTTAAGGCTCCTTTAATCACCCGGGTAAATGCTAAATTGTGGAATCTTTGAGGGATCCTAAGTTGCATTTTCCACATGTGTTACTTGGACTTCCTTTTGGGCTTCATTTTCAATTGTTTACATTTTGCATTTGATGATTAATTGGGCCATTTCTTTCACCACTTGATCATTTTTTCCAACATTTGAGCTTGCATGATCAAACATGATCCAATCCAATTTCCACTTAGCTTTGTGAACTCGATATTTGCTCTTTTGACAGGATGTAGCTATCAAAAGCTATATTTCCTACAAAATACGTTAAGTACAAGCAAAACAACTAGAACACAAGATTAGCTCAAATAAACACTAAAATTAGTGCAAATAGCATGCAAAACCGAGCTAATAAAGGGGGTAAAATCATATATAAAATGGACTTATCAATCGTGCACGCGTACCCTGTTTGTTTAGTTAGAATCAGAGGATTATTAGAGATTGTACACGAACTTTTCTGATATTAATAAAAACTTATTTTGTTTCTTTGTTTTGGATTTCACTTATCGCAATACAAAATTTGTCATTACAAACGTGAACAACACATGCATACAAACCAACCCTCCACCTACTCGCCACCATTCCTAACCACCACCCAATACCGTATTGCTTCGGCCCTTGCACCACCGCGTGAAAATGGTCTCACCATCCCTCCCTGTAACAATCATGTTTCATCTGTGTTTGTGGATATTATGTTGCATTTAATGAATGTTATGATATATGTAAGTTGTCGTGTTATGTTGGATTGTTGTGTTATATTGGCATGGGTTTGAAATTCGGGGACGAAGTTCATTTTTAAGGAGGGAAGACTGTAATACTCGTGATTTTTAGTATAGGGACACTCGGCAGAGTACAATGTATTCGACCGAGTGTCCATCTATGTAGGTCTGTCAGTACGCTGGAAGTTGGGGACTCGGTCAAGTGGCGTGTACTCGGTCGAGTGTCGCGTACTCGACTGAGTGTCCAGTTCGTATCGGGTTTTTAGCGGAAAGTATAAATATTAGAACGAGAAGCAGTAAATAATTATTTCGCTTTTAAAACAAAACCTAGACATCGTTTACTGCTCCTCCTTCTAGTTCTTCATTCCGCGGCGCGTCTTTATCGTTTGTTGGGATTTCTACCGTATCGTAAGACCGTAATTGTGAGGGTAAGTCTTTATTGAGTCTTTTAGCCTTTAATATGAAACCCTAATTTCTGATTTGGGGGTTTTAGAGATTGTGTGCCTTATTAGTGTTAATTGACGCGTTATAGGAGGAGACTTCGTAGATGAAGCGTATTGATCTCTTGCTTGTGCCGAATTTGCTTGTTGAGGTAGGGTTTCCCTATTCAGTCGACTGTAGAACTGTATATTGTATAATGTGATGGTTGTGTTATGTGTATCGTGATATGATTTTATGATTGTGACGATCTTGTGATGTTTATTGTGATGTGATATTATTGTTGTCAGTTGATTGTGGAATTGTATGTGATGCAATGTGACGGTCTCTGTAATTATTACTGTGATTGATCTATATTGTGATATTGTGGTGGCGACGGTATTATGACTGTGGTTGTGAGCCATTGTGAGAGGTGGTCTCACCCCCATTGTTCGCGCCTTGCGTTCTCTCAGCGTAAGGGGGATGTGCACATTAAGGGATTTGGGTATTGTGTGATGGTATTGTTGTGACGATGTTGTGATGGAGTTGTTGGTGGTGGATGTTGGTGTTGAGTGTGTTAAGATTGTGATTTGTGATGTTGTTTTGTGAGCCATTGTGAGAGGTGGTCTCGCCCCCATTGTTCGCCTCCTGCGTTCTCTCAGTGCATGAGAGATGTGCACATTAAGGGACGTGGGTTATTGTGGGTGGTTTAGGTGGTTGGCTGCGGTCTTCCACTGGCAGGGCTACATACTTCGGTGTGTAGTCGGTTACTTGTTGTGTGGTGTGGTGTGGTGATGGTGGCGGTGTGGTGGTTGTTTTGTTTTGTTTACATTGTTTACTTTATATATTTGTTCAGTTGACTGACCCCGTTTAATGTTTTAAAAACTGTGGTGATCCATTCGGGGATGGTGAGCAGTTAATTTAGCAGGTAATGATGATGATGGATGTTGTCTACGCGTCGGGGTTAGCAGGGTGGAGTCCCACGAGTTATATTAGCTTCCGCATACTGTTTTAGTATCACTTTTGTTAGTTTGGCTTGTACTCCGTGTTTGGAGAAGATGTTGTAATCAGTTAACTTATAATTATATTAATAATGTTTCTTTATTGTTCCTATGATGTTCACTGCCTCGGGAAACCGAGATGGTAGCATCCTTGTACTGAGAGGTAGTCCTTGGTAAAGTGCCTCGGAGTGTGGGAGTGTTACACTCTCGGCTACTAATACCCTCGTATTCAAGGCATTAATTGTATCGCACACCCCTGACTTACGGTAACGATTGGCGGCTGCCACGTCACACCACCCACTCACCGCCTCGTCGTGACGCCGTCTGTTCCACGGCCCTAGCACCACAGATGGCCACCGCGTCCACCACTGGCCTTCTGCCGTCGCGTCACTGTTGTGCCCCTCCACTAGACACGCGTCCGCCTGATTCTCTGCGTACGCCATTCTCGAACCGCCATCCAACCACCAAACCCAAATACCCTAATTAATAAAATTCATATCACATAGTAATAAGTAAATTACTTTTTAAAAAGTGGATGAAAACATTGAGTTGTTCAATAGTTGCATTTTACTGATTTAAGCATATGTTTTGCCTTCGATTTAGAGTTCATAATCAAAGAAGATTGATTGATCGAAATGTTCTTGTCAGAGAATTGAGAGAAATTGGGTGATTGATTAATTTTTAGTAAAGGGCATGAAATGGAAAATATTGCGTAAAAAGTACTGTGATGAATAAAATACGTATTGCGAAAATAAATTACGTATTTTTATCTAATCACACAAGTTTGAGCTTCTTGCGAGCTTTTCGAGCCAGCTTGCGTAATGCTCGAAAATAAAATAATTGTCGTTTTGGGTCGGTTTTGAAAATAATTATCAAAATGGTGTCCACGTAGGCTCGGTTTTGACGAGCCTGTG
>VHZZ01002275.1:106244-121363 GCA_009801015.1 Silene noctiflora
CCTTCTGCTTTGCTTCTGCTTCCTACTGCCTTAATACACGCCATTCGTAATGGCGTGTTTCATGCTATAGACACGCCATACGTAATGGCGTGTTTCCTATTTGCCATTTTGCAAAGTCTCTGGAAATATACTGCCACTGAACAAACACGCCATTTGTAATGGCGTGTTTCTTATTATAGACACGCCAATACGAATGGCGTGTCTGTTCCATCGCACAGGCTCGTCAAAACCGAGCCTACGTGGACACCATTTTGATAATTATTTTCAAAACCGACCCAAAACGACAATTATTTTATTTTCGAGCATTATTTCAATAACGGATTCCTCGTTAACGAAAAAATAATAAGAAAAAATTGCCAAGCAAAAGAAAGAAATTAGGTACTATCTATTCCCTTATCCATCAACTCCGGAACACACACCATTTTCGCTCTTTACTTCCTTGCTTACACAGTTCACTGCTTGACAGCATGAAACTATCATCAATTTCTTAATTTCTAATGCTAATCCACAAAAAAATGGTGTTTACAACAACAAAACTCTCAGAATTACCCATATACAACACTCTTCACTTCACTCCATCTTCTTCTTCTTCTTCTTCTTCTGCACCTTGTTTTTTGAAATCCCATAAAAGTTCAATCTTTCTCTTTAAAACCTTTTCTTCATTGAAAACAACACAAACCAACAAAAACCCACCTCCTAAAACCTCTTCTTCTGCTCCTTGGTTGAAAAAATGGCCTTCAATGGACCCAGCACCACCACCACCAACAACAACAACAGTTGCTACCAATTCGGTTTCGGATAGTGTCATATCGAGTCGAAACATTGTTGAAAGTAGAGGGTCTAGTAGTGCCATTGATAGGATTGTTGGGAAATTGAGGAATTTGGGATTGGAGGATGATGATGATGATGAGGATGATGATGATGATGATGATGAGGGGGGAGAAAAACCCGAAAAATTGGGGGATTTGTTGAAGAGGGATTGGATTAGGAATGATGCAATGTTAATTGAAGAGAAAAAGAGTGATTTTGGGTTGTTACCTTGGGAGAAGGATGAGGTGAGGGAGGAGGAAGAATCTGGTAAGGTTAATGAGGTTAGGGAGAGTGTAAAGAAGACGAAACGGGTTGTTAAACCGACTACATTGGCGGAAAAGACGATTGAGGAGGCGGAATTGAAAAGATTAAGGGGGCAGGGGATGGTTTTGAAGGATAAGGTTAATGTGGCTAAGGCTGGGATTACACAGCCTGTTTTAGAGAAGATTCATGCTAAGTGGCGAAAATCAGAGTTGGTTAGGTTGAAATTTCATGAGGATTTAGCTCATGATATGAAGACTGCTCATATTCTTGTTGAGGTTGGTTGGATGTTTGTTTTGGAATATAATCACTCCGTCCCAATCATTTGTTTACCTTTGACTATGATTAAAATACGGCTCACAAAGAATAAAAAAGGTAAACAAATGAATGAATGGGACGGATGGAGTAATTAGTAGAATTTTCTATTTTTCTAATGCACTTTTTTTTTTATGTATGTTGTTTTAGTATAACTTTTACTTTGATTTTATTGAATAAGGCTAGTATAAGTTTGGTGAAGTTGTGTGATTGTTATTTGTGTTTATGTTTCTGTGGATAAGTTTGTGGCAGTTTGGTGCTTACTAATGTAGAAGCATGGTTTATGATTTGAAAGTTGTTTAAAGAGGCAATTTCTCATTAGAAGCTTGAGAGTGAAGTCCTTGCTTTTAAAAACCCGAGGTTTGTTATGATCTTTCTGAGCAATGTTCACTTGTTGAACATGTAGTTCACCCTGTAAACTATAAGGAAGGGTTTGTGAGGATGAAATTTAAAAATGTTTCCGCGAATACAAGATGGTCATAGAATGCTTGTGTGATTATATGTATGTAATCGTATGCTGACCTTGATTGTCGCCCTTCTCGAGTTTATTGGTGCTGTCCCTTTCTGAGAAGTTGTTTTGAGTGTAGATTCAGAACATTTTGTAGACAGTTGGTGATTCTACGTTACATTTCTCTACGATAGCAGGAGCAGAGAGATAATAATTTGAACTATCCTATTAGCATAATTTGCCATTCCCTTTAACCTTGATCCTCTAAAAGTGATTAAATTCATTGCCTTCTGATTGATTTTGTTCTTGGGCTTTTCATTGCTTTTATCCTTGTCACTGAATTTAATGAAATATTAATCTGCCATGTCTTCCATGCGTCTCAAATTCCATTATTTTGAATTTTTTTTGCCAGCGCCGAACAGGAGGACTAGTTTTATGGCGGTCGGGAAGTGTAATGGTCGTTTACCGTGGAACTAATTACAAAGGACCGCAATTAGACTCAGTAGGTCAAATTGTTGTGAATACAACTGCTGAGACCATTGCTGCAGAGATGCCTCATAAACATCGTCACAGCCCAACAGCAGAGGAACGTGAATACAATGATCTTCTTGATGGTTTGGGTCCTCGCTTTGGCGACTGGTGGGGTACAGGGTTACTTCCTATTGATGCAGATTTGCTTCCTCAAACTGTTCCTGGTTACAAACCTCCACGGAGATTCCTCCCCATTGGAATGCGTGTGGGACTGACAAATGCCGAGTTAACTGATCTGCGTAAACTTGCTAAGACACTCCCTTGTCATTTTGCTCTTGGTATGCAGTAGCTTTTTTCTTTGTCTATGACATTGTTGTCAGTTTTATTACATTCCATGAAAGTTCCTAGTTTTCTGAAGGCAGGAATAGAAATCATCAGGGTTTGGCAGCTGCAATTGTAAAGCTTTGGGAAAAGAGTGTGGTGGCTAAAATTGCTGTCAAACGAGGAATTCAGAACACAAATAACGAATTGATGTCAGAGGAGTTGAAGGTATTCGTGTTCACCATCCTTTCCATTCTCTGTTTTTTCCGGCTTTTTTTTTGTTCATACTGGTGACTTTTGTCTAAAGTTCTGTACTAAATTCTGAGAAATTGAGAACACAAATGCCTGGCTTTTTTTTATCAGTGAGAGCTAGAACTCTTAACCCCTAAGCTTTTGTTTTCTACGCTTATCTAGTTGTCGATGTTCTTAACATTTAAGTCATTGGTAAAATTGTTACTTTGTGGTATATTGAGACATGAAGACAGAAAGAGTTCAGTATTTTATGGGATCCCATAAATTCACGGGAGTAATGTATGGGGACACGGAGATTGTAAACACATACCCCTACTATCTCTCATGTGGGCCCCAGTTAGAGAGCTTTGCAGTGCACATAAAAGGGCACTCTTGGTATGCTCCCTATAATCTCCGTGTATTGGTCTAATCTCCCCGTGAAAATGTGTGCACCCTATTTTATTAGGTGATAGACCAGGGCAAAAGTTGATTGAGAGTATTGGCACTAAGTCTTGTACTCTTTTTGCTGTAAACGTAATCTATATTCCAGTGGCTACACACTGAAGAATTGAACGTAAGACTGGGCTGAGATTGTTGAGAAAGCGTTCCAGATGTGTCCTGTGTGAGTCTAACCTTAGAAGGCAGTGAACAGTGGATATTTGAATTGTTAGGTGACTGCAGTGAACAATGTGGGAGAATATTTACAAATGGGGATCATTGAACATTTACAAACACAGCTTTTCAAGTTGAGAAATATAAACTCAGTGTTCTCAAATCTACATGTGTCACCTGAATATTTTGGATGCTTACTATGCGCGTGATTTCTGTAATCTCCCTAAAGTGATAGTTCCGTTCGATACACAATATTTGGGATACTTTAAGATGCTTTACAGCTTTATACGAACTTCTGCAATTGGAGAAGTTTCTATTCCTAATAGAATTCCTTTTTTTCTCAGTAATCTTTGGCTCCTGACTCGTTGAGTTGGTTAAATTTTTTCTTCTTTGAGGCTTGAATAAACCTAATTTCAATTGCGTTTTTGATGTGATTATGAAATGGTTGGCACTAAGCCCTTTTTGCCTATTTATTTAGTCTTCCTACCAATAGGCTGCCTGACCTATGGGATTGTCGTACTATACCTTGCCTGCAGAGATTAACAGGAGGCACCTTGTTGCTGAGAAACAAGTTTTTTATCGTCATATATCGTGGAAAAGACTTCCTTCCTACAACTGTCGCTGCTGCTGTTACAGAAAGAATGGAAGTCGCTAAAAGGATTGAAGATGCTGAAGAGGAAGCACGAAGTGCAACAATCGAAGCAGCTACCACAGATGAACAGGCACAAGCACCTGCAGGTACGTTAGCGGAGTTTTATGAAGCTCAAGCTAGATGGGGAAGAGAAGTATCGCCTGAAGAATATAAGAAGATGAGAGAAGAAGCGTCTAGGGCTAAGACTGTCAAAGTAGTAAAGCGAATTGAGCATAAGTTAGCTCAGGTAAACATACTGATAAATCATGTAGAGTTTTCTTTGTAGACAATTTATGATTAGCTGAAGGCCTATATAGCGTTGTCTTAATGATGACGATAACTGTAACATTTATAGCTAAAGTGCAAACTTACTGTAGCCGTCACTCCTTAAAACTTATAACTAAAGAGAAGTAAAATAGAAAAATAAGGTGAAAAAGATACTTGGATGTAGATATTGTTCTTCAAAGATTCTTCCCTTCCTTACTCGAGAAATATGTGAACTCATCATGATTTTGCATAGGAAAACAAAAATGAACATCTCAATTACATAAAGAATGATGATTAAAAAACGTATTCTATTCCAATTCAAAATTGGACTTTTCTACTTCTAGTCTATTGGACAAATGAGTAGAGTATCTAATTATTTATTAGTTTAAAGATTTGGAAGATAGAATGTTCCAACATAAATTTATCTTTTCTCGACTTCCTTTGTGTACAACAGGCCCAATCAAAGAAGCTTCGAGCAGAGAGTTTATTATCAAAAATAGAAGCATCAATGGTGCCCGTTGGTCCTTCTGACGATCAAGAAACAATAACTGATGAGGAAAGATTTACATTTCGTAAGATTGGCTTGCAAATGAAGGCATACTTGCCTGTTGGTCAGTGTTCCATACTTCATACCCTAATATTAATTTATGATTCCAGATAATTAGCGAATAATGACTAAAGCTTATGTTGTGACGGCTATGAAGGTGTCCGAGGAATTTTTGATGGTGTGATTGAAAATATGCATTTGCACTGGAAGCATAGAGAACTTGTTAAGTTAATCTCGAAGCAAAAGAACCTTGCTTTTGTGGAGGAAACGGCTAGACTACTGGAGTATGAGAGTGGTGGGATATTAGTTGCCATAGAAAGAGTGCCGAAAGGCTATGCTCTAATATACTATCGCGGGAAAAATTATCAGAGACCTATCAGTTTGAGGCCTAGAAATCTTTTGACAAAGGCAAAAGCATTGAAACGCGCCATTGCCATGCAACGGCATGAGGTTTGATGCTTTCCTATATCTTAATTTCTTCGCTCAAGATACCTTTTCAGTTTTGTGCCAATATGAGTTACTTTTGTTCTTTGATAAAAAATCCTTCAGGCACTCAGTGAGCACATAACGGAGTTAGAGAAGAACATTGATGAAATGAGAAAAGAAATGGTAAGTTATCATTATGATATTCAGAATCTTTTAATCGTGTCTATAAAAAGCATATGTAGTGTTCATTTTTTACTTGAGAAAATAGAAATATCAAAGCCGATTCATTGGTCAGACATTTGGAAAACAGTTCTACTGTCTGAAGCCATTCTACTGATCATCTAAGAAACTTGAGCTATTTTGTTATACTCCTTGTTTTTATTTTATTTGATATTTATATTTCGCTTTGTTCTTTTGGCCACCTTCATCTCGTATTCACCTGCAGGGTAGCAGTGAAACTTCTAAAGATGATAACGTCATGAAAGCAGATGGAGAGTTTCATCCTATGTCAGAATATCAAGTGATATTTTACTTCCATGTCTTTGTTTCCCTTTCTTTTTCACTTGTATTTTTTTTGTTAGTGGCCCGGGATTAAAATGACATGAATATATGGTAGGAAGTTTGATAGTTTTCATAGATAGTATCTGGCAATTTTACGACCGAAGTTCTCTCATCTCACTCCTTTAAGATCTCTATGCTACAGAGTGAGGATGAAGATTCTGAGGACGAGGACGATGATGACCATGGTGACATATACGATTCCGATGACGATGATGACGACGATGACGATGATGGTGGCATCTCAAATGTCGAGGACAACCATGAGCGCTCTATCAAGTTTGAGAACTGGTAAATAAGTACACAATTAAATGACAGCATCGGACATTGTATAAGACAGAGGTAATTCCTTGTTATCTGAATCTTAACTTTGCTCATAGTACTTGTACTCACCCCCAGGCCCCAAGTGTGCGTCTTCACAACCTGATGTTTGGATTCTTTGGTAATATTGCTAAGCATCTAGTTGACTAGTTGGCTGCTTGTAACTGTTGATTTTCTTTTCCTGATCTTGTTAATTTTGTGATTTGGCAAGAAAATCTTGAACGATGTGATCTTTGTAGTAGTACTCTTTAAACTTCTGAGTGGCGTTTGCCTTAGAGAATTTGGTAATTGGCTAAAGCTATTGAATATTGATAACGAGGAGAGTAGTCTCACTTGAAACAGATGAAATACCTCTTGGTTAGCCTCGATCTATCCCTAATTTAATGCTGTGTTACTCCAACTCTCCGACACGGTGTGACAGTACATGTGTCGGACACGGCTTTTTTTGGTGAATTTCCCTATTTCGGGTCTAAATTGAAGTGTCGTGTCGTGTCGGACACCGACACGTGTCTGACACCGACACGTGTCTGACACGCTACATGATAGTTAAGTGAAGTGTCGGAGTAACATAGATTTAATGTCAGGCCACACATGTCAGGCCTGATACAGAGTTTAATGTTGGACACAACTGATTTTGTAAAAGGTCCGTGCGTTCTGGACTATAATGAAGCTATGGGAGTTGTGTAGTGTCAGAAGGTCGGACTGTTGGACACAAAATATAGAAATTGCATAGTAGTACTCATCAGTAGCTTCGCCTTATCTACGCTGAGGCGGTTTGACTAGTACTTCATTGAGCCCGACGCTTGCTTAAGTGCGCTCGAGGCACACTTTTTAATACTGAGCGCCTGATGATTGAGCTGGTTTTTTATCGTGTTTCTTTATTTTACAAGGATTGTGGTTCTTATGCCCTGACCCTTGAACCAAACAACTAAGTTGGACAACATTAGGAGAAAAGAGGAGATGAGAGGGATGGGAGATTTGTTTCTTGACTTCCAATTTTTTCAACGGCATAAAAATTTTAATTTGACTTGTAAAAAAGGAAATTTGATCCCTCCATGTATAGTGTTCCATATCTCATTAAAAATCAGGGTAATTATCATAGTAACCTCAATTGTTGATTGTCTTAGTTTGCTGCTTGCTTTTCTTCAGGATATTCACTTCGTGGCTGCCATGCACCGGGATTAAGCAGGGGCTTGTTCTGTCACTGTCTATGCAGGTGCCTGGCCGGAGCAGCAAATGTTAATTGGCGTACAAGGATGAATGTCCTTCAAATGTGGAGCAGTTCTTGTGCCAGAATAAGTTCTTGAGAGATTTGTTGTAGCAAAAAGTCGAGAGATTTAATGTAACTAAAGGGGCTTTTGTTCTATTGTTGATCAGTAGCATTATTCTTTTTGTACACACGGTACGTTTATTGCATGCTGTATGCCCAAGCTAATAATTTAATTAATCTTCCCTTTGTTTCCTTGACAATATTTATGATCTACCCACATGTATATTTTTACGCATTTTGAAAATTGCATAAAATTACTTATTTTTGCGTTTTATTCGTGCTTTTAAGAGTTCTATAATTATATTTCTCATCAGTCCACAAGTCTTCTGTAAATTTTACTCCATTGTCTGAATTTAAGGAGAATGGATAGATGACTAGTCTTTTTTCTGATGTATGTTGTGGAACTTGTAGCTATGATTCTATAGTGACTTATCAAAGGGGAAGAGCGGTAATAATTCATCATTTCATTAAGGCGCAGGAAAGAAAAGTTGACAAATAACAAAGATACAAAAGAGCACCAGCATGTGTTAATCATAAAGTTCGGAACATTCGACACACACACATGGCCTTCATTATCCCCAACTAGGGAATGGAGGTAGGATAAGCTTGAACACTTAGAAGAAACCAAATGCATGCGTCGTGCAGTGTAAACCCTGCCATAAACCGCCATATGATTTCTCGAATGATGCAAATATAAAGAGACAAAGGGGGTGGCATCATTGTCGAAGCATCTGCTGCAACTGAAGAACTTGCTGCCGCTGTTCTGGAGGCAAGAGATTGATCTGTTCTTGCGTCAGACTCATTACTTGTTGAATCAACGCCTGCTCTACATCAGGATTCAACTGCAAGATTCCAAATACAAGTTTGTGAGATATTGAAAATAGAAGTCGGGATTTCAAAGTATAAGGGGTGAATGAATTACAGGAGCGGGACGAGGGCCAGCATGCATAGGCCCTGGCCCTAACGGTGGTGGAGTAGGAAGTTGTGCCCCGGATGTGTTTCCTCTATCCATTTGCATGGTATTTCCAGTTCCACCCTGAAAATAATATTATGTATTGATTTGATTCAGCATTGACGAACTCCGTATATGTAGTTTAAATGAAAACATAATGAGGAAAACGGGGGATGGAGAAAATGCAATCATCCCTTAAACATTACGCAAGGAGAGGTTCTCCGTTATTTATTCTCTCCATTCCCCACATCTTAGTTAGTTTATATTGACGATACAATCTAAAGTCTAAATTATTTGCTTCTAAAAGCTTATCTAACTATCTAAGTAAATTGGTTTGCTACTGAACCGATAACCAGTAGGTACCGACAAAGAAATCATAACACAGAATATAAACCTGATAAAATGGTTGATAAGGTGCCTGGTTCGGGAGAGGAGGCTGATTTGGAAGAGAAGTCTGCCCTTGAGAATAATGTCCACCAGGTGGTAGAGGAGCCTGCCCTTGAGAATATTGCTCACCAGGTCGTCTACTGCTTGGCTGTACAATCAAGATGATACATTAGGTGAACCTAGTTAAGAATTGAAAAGTAACATATATGTGTAGCATACGTAAGTGCAATCTCCCATACCGCACCCCCATGAAAATTTTAAGATAGCGCGGGAGTATTTTAAGATTTTTGCTAATACTTCTCCAGTAGCTATTTTATATTCTTTTCACAGATTTGCCTGCACACCCATTTACCTATTCAAAGAAATTCAAAAACAAGCTCTTGTACTTCTGAGATGAAAGCTACTACCCGCTGGCCTGGGTATAACCACACCCCACCCCATGCCCGCCCAAACCAAAATAAACAAATGCACACACAAAACAAAAAGTATCCAGCTTACATGAAACATGGCTTGTGAATTGTTCATCTGAGTGATACCCGGATTCTGAAAGTTGACATTAGAGGTGATTTGTGGTTGATATTGCATCTGCATTGGAGGCCTGGGTTGTGGAGGTAAAGACGGTTGTAGCATTTGGTGGGAAACACCAGTTGTTTGCATTGGTCGCTGTAAATGGCCAAGCATAGGAGGCATAGGGGGTTGATGGCCAGATGGATGCTGTGACCCAAAATGATGAGGAAGTGAAGGCATATTAGGACCTTGAGAAGATTTTGGATGTGACATTTGTGTTGCTTGTGGGATAACATGGCCTCTAGACGGTTCAATTGGTTGCGTTGACGTAGGCTGTGAAATGATACCTTGAACAGGATTCGATGTTGTTGGCATTGGAGGTGGAATTTGTGGTTGCTTCCTTGCAGGAATTGCCTGAGATAAGTTCGCTTGACCCTGCAAACCTACTTGGCTGGAGACCGACTGAGCAACATGGGCATCTGTCTTAACAGGAGGTGATGGCTGCTGAATACTTGAAGCCTGAGATGTAGTGTATCAGCTTATATATTTTCTGATGACAAAAGTATAACTTAAAACTAAGGCCAAATCAATGCCATACCACTTGTGAGGGCTTCACCATACCAAGCATAATTTGTGCCTGTTGAAGCAACAATTAAAATAGCATCAGTAGATAGATGGAAGCAAATAATCGAGAGGGATACATCAAAAGCTAACTAACTGACACCCTGCTAGCGCTATTGCCACTATATAGGTAGCAATTATGCTAACCAGTTTACACTAACAATTTGTAAGATGAATTACCATACAGTGACCATACCAAAAGCTAAGATATCAAATCCTGTGGAAGTCAAATACTGTTATACTGCTATGTAAAAAAAAAAAAAGGAAATGCCAAAGAAAAGGAAACATATTCTGCACCAAAGCAAGGAAGATGATTTTAGGGCTGACTTGTTTTCGTTTCGATTAAATTCTAGAATCAGTTCGATTCATTAGCCAAATCAGCTTCACGTAGTTCAGTACAACTCAGATGGAAATTCAGACTATGCTGTTGATTAACAATTTTACTCCTATTCGATAAAACAGTCAATGTTACTATTCTTTATCTCTTTGCCATGTATGCCTGTGTTTGACATTCGACACTTAGACAATCATTTGAAGCCAAAATCAGGGATTTTGTTTCCATAAAATAGCCGAATCCAACACTTGGACACACACCTATGTCAGATACTTCTAACTGCTTTACAGTAACATAGTTAACAATAGCCTATGCAGAAGGCGACAAGAAACACTGGCAAGAAAACTGCTAAGAAGTTTAAACAAGTCAAGGAGATTTAAGTATGGAGCTCCGAACAGGGCCAACATCAAAATTACGAGTACAATAGATTCATAAGCATGTAGAGTGGCTGAAAAAATTTGATATTAACACTTACAACCAACCTCAGGAAACGGTGATATGACCCAATAGCACGCATCTTAAAATGAAATAATTTACAAATTTCAGACCGAATTTACATTAGGTGGAATGTTAGAAATAGAAATACATCATTTTTCTTTTAAAGAGTGTAAAATCATCCAAAACAGTGGGAAATAGACACCAAAAATAAACATAAAGCAAAGGGTGGAATAAACTAAATCCTGAAAACAGAAATCCATCACTAACTGTAGCTCTGCAAAACTAGAAACAATAGGAGACACCAAACAATTAACCATCAGGCCAACTTCAAAAGAAACCATATTGTTAGAACCTCGGGACATCCCATCACCTGCCGCTGTAGAGACACCTTTTCCCCATGAATCGTGATCCATAAATGATAATTACAAGACAGATGACAGTAATAAACATCAGTCTCACCAAGTTTGGGTTAGAGTCTTAATTAGAGACTTCCATCAGACAACTAATCTAGTCCATGAGACCTTTAACGTTATAAGACCTAGAACTCAAAAGATAATTCTTTAACAAAGTGACAACTGACTAGCATGCCAGATTGGAGGTTGTGCTCTTCATTGCTTGGAACAGGGATTAGTACGGAGTATTATGTTTCAGCTTCAAGTTTGTAAGGACTCCTAGAAGACATACGCTTAACATATCACCTGATTTCTATATCTGCTCAACAAAATTCAGGTAAAATTCCACCTACTGCCTCAAAAAATTTGATTATGTAGAATAAGAAGGCAAGAGTCGTCCAAGAAGAGAGCCATTTGAACTTCACATATCAAGATATACAACTTAATTACATGTGTCCGAGAGCCAATTGGACAATGCAGTAATGCAGTAATGCACTACCATCAACATTTGCCATCTACCTAATATAGCTCAGAGTTCGACACTTAACGAGGCATTAGCCGTACAATTTCAGACGGGTGTTCCCAAAACTTTAAACCACGATCCGATTCCTTCACTCTTATGCCCACGACCTAAATCCAACACCCTTGTTCGCACTTGTGACACAGCCTAAACCCCAAACCCAATTCACATCTCTCTATAAAGGATAAATCCAACAAACCATACGATCACAGTATCGGAGAGCCAATTGGACAATGCATTACCATCTACATTTGCCATCTACCTAATATGGCTCACGGTTAGAGACTTAACGAGGCATTAGCCCTACAATTTCAGACGGGTGTGCCCAAACTTTTACACCATTTTCCAATTCCTTCACTCTTACGCTCACGACCTAAATCCAACGCCCTAGTTCACCCTTGTGACACAACCTAAATCCGAAACCCAGATCACTTTCTAACTCACATGTACTCCCTATAAAGGATAAATTCAACAAAACATATGATCACGGTATCGGAATACTACTTATCCTAATCAATAAGACCATCCACATCCATGACTATAATATTTTCATCACATCACATTTGCAAAAAAAAAGTAGTAAAATTAAACAAATAAATTGAAATAAACAAAAAAAACCTAATTGTACCTGAAAAAGGCCTCTGGTTAGAAGAGGATTCTGAACCAAAATTTGTCGTGCTTGGTGTTGATTTTGATTAATTAATGACTGTAAAACAACACAATTACGGATAATCGCAAATAACTAGCGATAAAGATAGAAGATAAAAAAAAAATTAGAAGATAACTAAAATTAAAAGGGGGAAATAACTGGAAAGAAAATAACCTTCATCTGAGACATGATTTCGTAAAGTTGAGTTGTCGACATTCCGGCGAGATTAGACGCCATGCCATCGCCGGAGAGTTGGTTTGCCGCCATTGTTGTGTTTCAGTGTTACGTGAGCCAAGTTTGATTGGTTAATGGGACTTGCGGGTACTAGTGGGTTTGAAGCTCGACAATCGTCGTCCAAGAGTCTCAAAATTGGTTCGGTTGAAGCGATTTTGAGTAGGTTCAGTTCAATTCAGCATCACTCCAAAACCGAACCGCATCAAATCGGCTCAAAGATCGAAAAAAAAAAAATATTTATGTGGACTTTAGACCGTTTCTAAAAAATCGATTTTGGACCGGATTGGATCGAGCCCGTATTTTTCAAAACCAAAATTTATGATTTTTCATTTTTTTAAGTATATGATAATTAAAATTTAATAACATTAATCAAATGAAAATGAAATAGGTGATTAAAGTATCTTTACATAAATAATCACTAATATTTATTTATGATATTATTTTGAATATAAAATACATGATTACTTAATAAAATTGCGAAAAATTAATAATAAACACCTAAATTTTGATCCCTTCGGTTCTGATTGAAATTAACTAGTCGAAATTTCAAAAAATGAGGAGCGAGGGACGGGACCTAAAAGAATCTGGTCCGGATTCGCTCAAAACCAAATAATTCGGTATAATCCATTTTTCCGGTTCGAACTAAACTTGCTTGGTCCTAATTTCGAGAGCTTGAATTAAATTTGTTTTAATTTGTAAAGAGCTTGAGTTTAACTAATTTTTTTAATAAATAGCATAGAAATTGAAATTTAGTAGAGAGAGAACATAAAAATCTGTTGTAGTTTTGTGGAGCTTGGAATTAGTACTTGGACTACTCATTTTACTAAATATTTTGTTTTTATGCTTCTTTCTAAAAAGGTATGGTATGCTTTCTAGACTTCGAAAAGGAAGAAATGAGCTCATTCGATTTTGATACTTTTTAAGCCACTTTAAATTCAATATTCTTGGGCTAGAAATGCTCTGAACTAAATCAAACTTGAGCTCAAATAAGCCCATCTAGACCTTTACGCATGGTCATCTCATCCCAATTGAGAGCAACTCTTACTTGGATGGACCATTTACACGAGTAAATATATACTCCATTCGTTTTAGTTATTTGTTTACTTTTAATTAAAATACCTTTTACAAAGAATATAAAACTTAAACAAATAATAGGGGAGTTAGGACGGAGGGACCAATTTTATAAAATTATCTTTTATCAATTCAGAAACAAGTTTTAGTAAATTAGTAAGTTACATTGTGGATAACTAGTCTTTATATACACTTCAACACTTGTAATTTATATTATAAAATTATTCACAAATTCTCATTGAAGATGGACACTATCCGTCACTAGGGGTGTTCGTCGGTCCAGACCCGGACCGGACCGGACCGTTTGGGGTGGACCGAAGACCGAACTTCAAAGAAAAAAGGGACCGTGGACCGGACTGTATTTATATCGGTCTGGTCCGGGTTGGACCAAAAAATTGCATGGACCGGACCATTATGGACCATTATGGACCAAATAGGCCGAATTGGACCGATGATTTCAGGTGTAGGAAGATGGCAGTAGGTTCACTTGTTGATCATCAACCAAACACAACCAGAAAAATCCCATGATTTGCAAAGTGTAGCAATTGAAAAATCCCATAATAACACTTAATTGAATATAAATAGATTCAAATGAAAAAAACAGTACGAACATCAACTTATCAATCGATTCCTAGACGCTAATAACTAAAAGCAAAASCAAGATTACATTGTTGATCCTTTTTTTCATTCTATTGCTAATACGATAATATCTAGAAGCAAATACTAAATCGATCAACTTCAATCTCCACCAATACGTCAAGTCGTCAACACCATTCCTTTATTATCATCCATTTTGTAGTAGTCTAACTCTTCCAACACAAGAACAAAGCATGCTCCAAATTCCAATGCCCCATACCTGTGACCATAAAGTTAAGAGAAAATGTTATTAACTGAAGAATGACATAATCAGTAGAACTAACACACAAATACACTATAAGATAAATGTAAGTTCATACTTACTGACTTACATATCAGAAATGCTTTAGCTAAGCATTCAAAGGATCCACAACATCAATTATATTATCCTCCAAATTGATGTTCTCCAAATCTGTAAGTACAACATCATACATTATCAACAATTGACCATCTTTGAATTACTAAGTGTAGAATCATACTTAGACATGGGAAGTAAAGGCCGCATGTAAAATTACCTTTCTCTAATTCTTCTAAATCTTTCAGGCTTTCTTCAATGCTAACTTCTTGTCCTGTCATCCGAAACCAATCTTGTGCGCATATAAGAGCTTGGACCGTCTTTGAAACATAAAGTATATGTTAATCATAATATTAAAGAAGTGAAAACTCAATATCAAAATGTTAAATGATAGTTAACAGAAAATTACCTTCGGATCTAATGAGCTTCTAAACTGGTCGAGATGACGCCCCCCTGCACTAAATGCTGACTCGGATGCAACCGTGGAAATTGGCATAGCAAGAATGTCTCTTACCAAACGAGAGAGAACTGGAAACCTAGGACATTGAAGCTTCCACCACAATAGTATATCAAAGTGTGTTTCATTGTCCTCGA
>VHZZ01002276.1:34260-48065 GCA_009801015.1 Silene noctiflora
GGATTTTAAGAAAAGATAGAATGAAGGAAACTGGTGGAAAAAGATTATATACCACTCTCGCGTTAATAATAAAGCCCGACTAAAAAGACCCGTAAGACTGACTTACTCGATCGAGTAAGTGACGTACTCGGTCAAGTGGCCACTACTCCATCGAGTACCACCCCCTACTCGATCGAGTACCCATCAGGCAGAACCTGATTCCAAAACTTACATGACTTACTCGACAGAGTAAGCCCTACTCGATAGAGCAGCTACAGACACAGAAAATCGTAGTATTACAACAGGTCTAGTTAGTGCACATCCAGCGTCAAGTTAGATGGCTGCTTCCGACGTTTCTCCCAGGACCATGTCGTTGCCCTTCAAGCCTCCACGGACGCCCAAGACAGCTTCAGCATCTGGGTTGTAGAAGCAGGGCAGGGAAATCAACCCCAGTAGGAGTGAAGCCTTGACCCAGACCCAGATCCAGGAGCCAACATCGGGAACAACATCCAGCTGTAGGACCTCCAGCACCAGATCCAATGCAGGCAGTGGTTCGAGGAATGAACGCTCTGCACCAGGCCATAGAAAGCTTGAAGAAGGACAACTAGGATCTGAGGGCCCATATTGCAATGGTGACCCAGTCTGCACCAGCACCCAGCCCGCTGCCTCTCCGGATCCAAGAGCCAGCCACCCTTCATGTTCCGTTTAGGGCAATTCCTTCAGAATTGGTCACTCGGCTAGATCTTGGGGGAGTAACGCCAAGTGGAACCATAGAGCCTGGAGGATTGGGTGCCTTGTCCTTTGAAAACCCGTCCAATCAGCAGCAGACACCATATAATCCTCTGATTAGTTCTCTTCTAGGAACTAACTTCCAATCCTTTGGAGGTACTCCAGCCCAGCAGAAGCCATGATGGAACCCTGGACCCCTCATGAACACAACGTCAGCACCAGGAAACCACTTCCCCAATGGAGCGTGGCCAGTAGGAGTGTCCCTGCAACTGACACCTGGGTGGCAGTCAGGATCTATAGTCAACGCAACACTGATAACCAGCCACCCCGGCAATCAATTTTCTTGAGGAACCTAGTTGGGAGGTACCCCTTTCGGCTTTTTTCCCCCTGTTTATAACCCTCTTGTAGGAGCAGATAGTGCGCTGGAGCAACAGTATCAAGAGCTGAGAGACCAAAGCAACAAAATACCAGGAGTACCGCGTCCTCTAGAGAAGGCAGCACGGGAAAGCTACGCAGATTCACCCTTTGTGGATAACATAGCTCTCGTCAACGTAACCAAAGGATTCGTGCCCCTAATCATGACGCTCTATGATGGAACCGCTGATCCCCCAGACCATATCAACCAATATAAGCAGAAGATGATGGTGGTCACCGCAACAGGATCACTAAAGGAAGCCAGCATGTGCAAAGGATTTGGATCCACGTTATCTAGAGCAGTCCTTCATTTGTTCGTGAGCCTGCCCAACAGGAGCATAACCTCTTTTGTAGATTTGGTCAACGTCTTCAACCAGCAGTTCGCCAGTAGCAGAAAGCTAGAGAAGCAGACCAGCGATCTGTATCGAATAGTACAGTGGTTCGAGGAATCAACCCGAGATTTCCTAAACAGGTTCAACAAGGAGAAGGTGGAAATTCCAATATGTGATATAGAAACCGCTATAGAAGCCTTCTGCCAGGGTCTGCACCAGAGCTTAGATTTGTACAAGGACTTGACCAAGTACTCGTGCACCACCTTCGAGGATGTGAAAACAAAGGTATTAGTTGCAATCAGGCTGGAGGAAGACTATGGACCCAGGAAGCCTACGTACGATTCAGACCCAGTATCTAGGAAAGATCCAGTGGAAAAGAAAAGTGAAAGATTGAAGCCCTATAGCAGAATTGTGAACAAAGTCTCTGGAGGTGCAGAGGAAAAATCGGACGCTGACCCACCCCCAAGGGTAATCAAGTACGGATTCACCACTAATCTTGCTAGCTTGCTCAAAGCCCTGAAGGAATTGGGGAGAAGAGTCAGGTGGCCGAAACCCCAAATAGAAAGATACTCCAGTAGTGGAAGAGATACCGACAAGAAGTGTGACTTCCATGATAACAACACCCATGATATCGATGAGAGCACTTCTCTGCGTAAGGAGGTTAGATATCACTATAACCAGGGGAACCTGGATCACCTCCTGCCGAAGAGCACCGGAATAAGTTTCGCTGACCAGGTCCTGCCAGCTGCGCCACCCCTCTGCACTAGAATTGACAACGTTATTACCGGAGGCTCAGAGCTTTGCGGCTTGACCTACTCAGCAGAAAAGAGGCATGCCACAAAGAGCAAGGGAGACAAGTCAGAATCCTCCTGCTGAGTCAGTCACCAGAACTTGCCGACAGTCACCTTCGACTGTAACACCCGTAATTTACCAATTTCATATTTTAAACGATTTTGATAATTAATTAGACCAATTATAATTTTAAAGCCCAGTTTTATAAAATATGAATTTTATGGTATAATATTTATATTAATAATAATAAGTCCCGTCTTGAGTGTATAGTAGCCTTAAGACGTGTTTTAAGTCAAAACCGACTCATCTTATGTTGTCTTGGGCCTAGATATGCAAATAGACCCATTTATTACCTTCTTCTCACAAAAACCCCTCATAAACCCTCTTCATCTTCTTCATTTTTCTCAGCAACCTCACCCAACACAATTCCACCATTGTTACAAAAGCTTCAAACTCTCATAACTCCTCCATTTCTCGACCGATTTCAGTGTTTTTCGCGGCCTTTTTCTCCTCTCTTCATTCTTCACCTTTGTAAGTAAGAAATGAGTCTCCTTTCTTCCTCTTTCGTCATTTTCGAAATTTCCATCTTACCCTAATGGGTGAATTTTATCTCTAAACTTGTGAATTTTGTTGTTTAGGCGAAAATCTCGAAGACCCGGAGGCGGATAGCTATATAGTGGACGACTCCATTGAGGATTGAAGACGCTTCGAGGTAACGGTGAAGGGTTAATCGACTTTGCATCAATTTTTATGTGTATACATGTGTGTTTGTAATTTTAGAGATGATAAAGTTGATAAATTTTCATGCTTTATGATGTTTCAAGTTTATTTATGGTCTCAAATGTCAAATTCTTGTAAATTATGAATAGCTAGAGTTTTCATGGTTTGATTGTGTTAAAGATGACATTTTTAACATGTTTGATGTTATTTCTATCAAGAATTCATGAAAAGTGAGTAAATGTAAGCAATTGGTTGATAGATTGGTCATATGTTGGATGGATGTTGTTTACATACTGGTTTACGTGTTTTACGTGTTTACCGTCTCAAGGGAAAATGTAAATTTGGTGTTGTATGTTAAGTTGCTGAATTTCGTCAACAGGTGTCCCCAGCCGGTGGACCGGCTGCCGGTCTGCTGGCCGGCTGGGAACATTCTATTTCAAAAATGTTCAATTTATTGGTTGGTTGTGTCCCAGTAGGCGGACCGGCTGCCGGTCCAATGGCCGGCTTGGAATGGGCTGGGAGTGGAGTTTAAAATTTCAATTGCCAGGTATGCTCAGCCGGTGGACCGGCGACCGGTCCAGTGGCCGGCTGGGAGTCGTATGTATATTGTGTTTGATTTTCAAATGTCAGGTGTACCCAGCCGGTGAACCGGCGGCCGGTCCAGTAGCCGGTTGGGGAGTTTCTGTTTCAAATTTGTAATTTATGGTTGTGGGTGTTTTCCCAGCCGGTGGACCGGCTGCCGGTCCATTACCGGCTGGGAGCCTTCTGTTATAATTTTTGGAAATTAGGTGTAAGTTTTTGTCTAGGCCGGTTGACCGGCAGCCGCTCACATGGACCGGCTGGGACCCTCTGCTTGTTTTTCTTCATTGTTTTACCCCATGTGCTTGATGCCTTATTAAGATGAATTATTTACACTTTAACCTCATGTTGGGTTATCAAATGAGCATGTGTATGTTGCTTGACATGTGGAATCGGTTGGGAGTTTATCTTCCGGTTTAGTTGCATCACGTCTTAGAAAGTGGAGGTTTATCCACATGTGGAATCGGTTGAGAGTTTACCTTCCGGTTTGGTTGTACCGAGTTTAGAAGTGGACGTTTATCCACATGTTGAAACGGTTGGGAGTTTACCTTCCGGTTTAGTGTGTCGAGTCTTGGTTGTGGAGGTTCATCGACATGTTGATTCGGTAGGGATTTTACCTTCCGGTTTAGTTGTATTTAACTAGTGGATAATTGTCTTTCATGGCGTTGTTTAGTCATCGATCGTACTTCTTTGGATTACGTACTTCCTTTCATTACTTGTTTATCTGGTTCATAATTGTGATTTGGACATGCCTTGAGTTGGCCTCTGAGTCGAATTACATTTATGTTTGAATGTTCATTATTGATCCTATTGGACACTAACGGTGGTATGCAAGCCGTTAGTTGCAATAGAATCCCTTTGCTTATCATTTCATTCTCATATGCTTACATGTTCATAGTGCTTGTTTATGTTCAATTTGATGTATTGTGGCTGGGAGAACCCTGAGTTGCTCCCCACTGACTGTGGCATTCATGTTTCATTAATGACAGGTTCGTGATGCAGATTGTTGGGTGAAGACGTGTGGGACTAGCGAGCATGACACCTTGGACATAGTAGTAGTTATTAGTCGTTAGACTTACCCGCCGTACTTATTCACTACTTTTATTTGTGGGATAACTTTTCCCCAGACTTATTGTTGTATAACCTATTTATATTTCTGCATGTTTATCGTATTTTGAACCCGCTTTCGACTTGAGTTTTGGTTATCCTTAAAAATTTTTAAAAATCTCATGTCTTTTGCTGTTTTTACTTAAGTTTAATTTATGCAATTGATCGGGGGTTCACATCGACGAAATAGACGCACTGACCGCTCCGGATCAGCACCACAACGCATTGATTATTACACTCTCCATAGAGAATTGCGAAGTAAAGAAGGTTCTGGTTGATACAGGAAATTCCGTGAATCTACTCATGCTAGAGACACTCAAGAATATGGGCTTCGACGAGAAAGATATAGTAAAGAAAGCCATTCCTTGGTGGGCTTCAGTGGAAAAACATCGCATTCTATGGGAGAGATCGTCATTCCAACCTACACTGGAGGAGTGAATAAGCAGGTAAGGTATTTGGTTATTGATGGGCCCTCTACTTACAATGTAATTCTTGGCAGGCCCTGGATCCACGAGATGAGAGCAGTACCATCGACCTACCACCAGTGTCTGAAGTTCCCAACACCTTGGGGGGTGCAAGAGATACGTGGAGACCAGAAAGATGCAAGAGATTGCTACAAAGTAGCCTTGAAAAAGACAACCATATCTCCAGCATAGTAATTACAGAGCCAACACATCCAGGAGCAGTACATCGAGCCCTTGCAGGCAGAAGTAGACAAAGTCAACCCGGACGTACTGCATTCAGAGAGGGTTGTGCTGATTAGGTCAGAGTGCACCGGGGACATCCGCCAGAAGCTTCTTCAACTGCTAAGAGCCAATATGGATTGTTTCGCCTGATCCCACAATGACATGGTTGGGAAAGATCCTGAAGTGATAACCCACAAGATGAGTGTAGATCCAAGCTTCAGACCAGTCCAGCAGGAAAGAAGGAAGTTTGATGCGGAAAGGAACCGGGTTATAAACTAGGAAGTGGACAATTTGATAGCTGCATGAAAGATCGGGGAATTAAAATACCCAGAGTGGTTGTCCAACGTGGTTGTGGTTCCAAAGAAGAATGGCAAGTGGAGAGTCTGCGTCGATTTCAAAGACCTAAACAAGGCTTGCCCAAAAGACCCATTTCCACTGCCACATATAGATGCCATGGTGGATGCAACTGCAGGGCATCAGATGCTCACATTCTTGGATGTCTGGAGCGGCTACAACCAGATAAAGACGCACCCCGACGACCAGGAAAAGACAGCATTCATATCAGAATGAGGTATCTACTACTATAATGCGATGCCTTTTGGTTTGAAAAATGTTGGGTCCACCTACTAGAGGCTGGTGAATATGATGTTCAAGGAGCATATAGGCATCACCATGGAGGTCTACATCGATGACATGGTAGTGAAATCGAAAAAAGCTGCACAACACACACAATACCTGGCCGAGACATTCAACACCTTAAGGAAGTACAAAATGAAGCTTAATCCATCAAAATGCACCTTTGGAGTCTCGTGTGGGAAGTTCCTGGGGTACATGGTAACCCGGAGAGGCATCGAGGCATCGAGGCCATCACTGAGCATATTAGAGCCATACTACAACTGTAATCACCTTAGAAACCAAAAAACGTTCAATATCTGACAGGAAGGGTTGCAGCCTTGAGCAGGTTCATATCCAGATCCTCAGACAGATGCAGGTTGTTCTACGATATACTCAGGAAGATCCAAAGGTTCGACTGGACCGAGGAGCACGAAAAGGCATTCCAGGAGCTGAAGCGTTACCTGAGCACTCCGCCGCTCCTGTCAAAGCAAGAGCCAGACGAACCGTGATTCCTATACCTGTCAGTTACTAAAGTGGCTGTCAGTGCTGTGATGGTGCGTGAACAGAAAGGAGAACATCACCCAATATACTACGTAAGCAAGTCTCTGCTTCCAGCAGAGACCAGGTACACCTCTCTTGAAAAACTTAGACTTGCACTTGTTACCGGATCTTATAAATTGCTCCCTTACTTTGAGTTCCATTCTATTTCTGTGATAACTAACTATCCACTCAAGAATATCATGAGAAAACCAGAATTGTCAGGACGAATGGCTAAATGGTCTGTGCATCTGAGTGGGTATGACTTGAAGTTTAAGCCTCGTACAACAATAAAATCTCAGGCCCTGGCATATTTCGTCTCTAATTTCTCCCCCGCCCTCCAAACCCAAGCAGAAAAAGATGTCTTGAGCCTAGAAGAGGACAAGGGAAGCCAGCTGTGGGAGCTAAATTTAGATGGAGCCTCCAACGCCATGGGAGCTGGGGTTTTCCTGGTCATGAGGTCACCTCAAGGAGAACTCATTATCCAAGCTGTTTGATGTGAATTCAAAGCCACAAATAACGTAACAGAATATGAGGCTTTGATCTTGGGTCTGTGGCTCCAGACCTAAAGATTCGACACCTCAAAGTCTGCAGTGACTCCCATCTCATAGTAAACCATGGCAATGGCGTCTATGAAGCCAAGGACACCACAATGGTAGCCTATCTAAAGGTGGTAAAAGAGTTAACCCTCGGGTTCATTATGTTCACAACATCAGGCAGATACCCAGGGACCAGAATGTCGAAGAAGACGTTTTAGCTACTCTGGGGGCAATCTTCAAATCAGGTGTAGTCTCCACAATACCCATTGTACATGCATTGGAGCCTGCAATACTGAAGGGTAGTCTATATGAAGGAGCAGCTGCAGGAAACGAGACCCAGACCCAGTGGCTACAGGAAGCAGGAGTACTCAACAACACTCAGGAGCATGATGGAAGCCGAGACTGGAGGAAACCCTACATGGATTGGTTGTAGAGCGACATACTACCGACCGATAAAAAGGAGGTACGGGGCTTTAAAATGAAGGCATCCAGATTTATCCTAATCGATGACGTTTTGTTTAGGAAATCTCTCGCGGGACCATACCTGAGATGCCTGGATTAGGAGGAGTCATAGGCTTTCTTGGATGCTCTCCACAGTGGTGAGTGTGGAAACCATGCAGGGGGCAGGAGCCTGTCAAATAAAGCTCTCAGACAAGGCTACTTCTGGCCAACGATGCGCAAAGATGCTATGGAGTATGCAAAAGAAAAATATGATGCTTGTCAGAGGCACACACCAAACAACCACCAGCCAGCAGAGCACCAGGAAATAAGCTTGGCCTTTTGTGAAGTGGGGAATAGATATCGATGGTCCATTGCCTAGAACACCAGGAAATAAGCTCTACATGCTCGCCATGATAGATTATTTTTCTAAGTGGATGGAAGCAGAATCATTCGCTCAAGTTACAGAGGCACATGTTATATCTTTCATCAAGCGCAACATCTTTTACAGATTCAACATCCTTTCAGAAATAATATGCGACAGCGGGTCTCGGTTTGTTGGACATAAGACTGAAGCATTCTGCGCCGGGTGGAACGTTTCATTGCAAAATTCTACCCCCAGAAATCCTCAGTCCAATGGGCAAGCTGAGTCCAGCAACAAGATCATTATAGAGAATCTGAAGAAAAAGCTGTAGGAGATGGGAGACAAAAGGGCAGAAGAGTTGCCTCTAGTTCTTTGGGCCGACATGACTACCCCCAAAGTCGCAAAAGGCCAGACTCCTTTCAGCCTGGTGTTCGGAGCAGAAGCAGTAATTCTATCCGAGGTCAGGGTCCATACTCACAGGTATGGGTTCATAACAGATGAGCGGAACCAGGTGGAAATGACAAGAAACCTGGACACAGTTGACGAGCTCAGGACCATCGCCCAGATTAGGATGGCATCATATAGGCAGGAAATGCCCAAGAGTTACAATAAGAATGTGAAGATAAGAACCCTGCAGGTGGGGGACCTGGTCCTGAGAAAGGTCTTCCAGAACACCAAGAACCGGCAAGCAGGAAAGTTCGCATACAACTGGGAGGGGCCTTACCAAGTGGAAAACATAGTTGGAAATGGAGCCTATAGCAGACTTATGACGATGGAAGGGAAGATGGTCCTAGATCCTGGAACATCATTCACTTGAAAAAGTATTTTATCTAAGTGACCAACGCCAGGTTCCAGGTTTTTACTCAGCCTACTAGATACAGCTCCGCCAGGTTCCAGGTTTTTACTTAAAGGCATTTTCTGATTCTGAATTTGGTTTTTAATTAAAGACATTTTTTGGTTCTGAAATTAGGTTTTTACTTAAAGGCATTTTCTGATTCTAAATTTGGTTTTACTTAAAGGCATTCTCTGATTATGAAAATTGGGTTTCTAGGTCTGGTTCTTGCCTACCACAGACCTTTGTTTTCGAACGTTTTTGAAGTAATTTCCCTTCATTTTAATATACCTTGTTAGACAATTTCGAAATTTTGCAAAAATGTTTTTAAGATAAATTCAAAACTTTTGAGCACGTTTCTTTTTAGTTGTAAACTAACTCGGCAGAGCCTGCATTCTCTATAGATGGCATATGACTGTGGCTAAACACTTACAACCGGGACAAACTAGCCTCTCGCGCTGCATTAGCACCCACGCAAGCCTGCCTCCTTAGACAAGAATGGGAAAACAAAATCCCAGAGCCATCAGTCAAACAACGTTGACCAAAACACCGTGCATGCACAACAAAGCAAAGTACGCCAGCAACAACAAAGATACAAAACAGAAGTACGCCAGAAACGACAAGATACAAAGCCGAACGGTAAAACATAGAACATTTCAGAAGCATAAGTTTAGCATACAAAACATGTTTATGATGTATGCACAGAGTTTGAAAGAAAACATGTCTGGGTCAACAGAACCAGAACTGAGTACATCTAAACTGTTTGTTAGAAGCAAATAAAAGTTATGCCACGCAGGGCCCAACTACAGTCAGCTAACAAGCAAAATAAATATTAACTCCTGGAATCTGTCAGTCCTCTAGAACAACGTGCTCCACCATCCCCGTAACAGGGTCCTGAGTGTCAGCAGCAACCAAAGTCTCCACCACCTCTGCAGCTGGCGTCTCCACCACCTCTACAGCTGAAGTCACTTCCATTTCAGCAGCTGGAAAATCCTTGGGATCCTCTGCCTCCTTCTCCCCAAGGTCAGAGAGCACGTCCAAGTTTAGCTCCTTCCGGGAAATCCGCAGCCAGTGCTTTCTCCTCTGCTTCCAGACTCCAAGCCAGGTTCTCTCCACTTTGGAACGCCTTGATATAGTCGATCTTGGTCTCCAGAGCAGCATAAGTAAGAGCATTCACCAAGGTACTCTTAAGGTCAGTGTTCTTGTCTTTCAGCACCTGCACCTCAGCAGATAGGGAGGCCTCAGCATCTAGAGCCAGGATAAGGCGAGCCTCAGCAGCAACCAGAAGGTTTTCAGCATCAGAAAGACGACCCTGAAGCTTCTACTTCTGGGTAGCCTCCTCCATCAGCATATCCTAGGCCGAATTCAGCCTGGCCTGCGCCTTGAGTTCACCCTCCTTAGCCATGTTCTTCTGCTCCAGAAGCGCAGCTTTCTCCGCTTGCAGTTTGCAGACACTAACCTTCAGGGTAGAAACCCTATGTCAAAGAAATAAGGCCATCTGCAGGGACTTCCAATCTAGAACCAGAGCAATTCAGAGCAAATATATATATATATATATATATATATATATATATATACATATATATATATATATATATATATATATATAATACCTATGAGTTCTGTTCGGCGGCACGATCCACCACATCCCCTAGAGGCCTCATCTCCAGCACTGACTGGGACCAGAAAGAAACATTTAATCAAGTAAGCACCACTTCATAAAATCGTCAAAAGTAGGGGTAGACTCAGAAGCAGGGTTAGGCTCAGAAGCAGCAAAAGTCTAAGAAGCAGAAGAAAAATCGCAAGGAGGGACATATCCAGGAAGCGGGGGCTTCGTGTCAAGAGGAGTAATCTCAATAGGAATAGGCTCGTTGGATATGGCTGCAGCATACCTTCTTCTGGTTCGGGATTCGGAGGTAGGAGCGGGGTCAACTTTCCTCTTCTCAGCTGGTTTAGGAGCATCTCCGGCACGTTTCTTCTCTCTCAGAGCCAGGACGGTGGAAAGTGTAACCTTGGGCTTGGCAGAACTTGGGGGCAGAGTGGGATCAGAATTAGAAAAAGAAGGCATAAACAGCAACAGCAAAAACGTTAGAAGTAGGGAAAGATGGGGAAAAATGGGTGACATACCAGACGACATTGACTCTCCTACTTCTTCCTCTTCTTCCACTTCGTCTTCTACTTTGGAGGCAGGAGCAGAATCTTATACCAGATGAGGGAAAGTTCTGTGTGCAAGCGGGGGGCCGAAAAGTTTCCCGAGAGATGTAGCCTCGTCAGAAGACGGAACTAGCTGAAGCAGATCTGCGCAAAAAACCAAGTAAGACAAAGTGAGAACCAAAGTAAAATCAAGGATGAAGGCATCCAAGTACCTTTGTTGGAGCGCCAGTTACTGAATATGTAATCAGCAGGAGGAGGAAGGGATGTAATCTCAACAAAAATAAAGTTGGTAAACCAATTGCTATCATCGGGTTTAACCGGAAAGAAAATAAAATTTTCTTCACCATTACGGGCTCGAATAGTCACTTGACCTCGGCTAAGAGATCTAACATCAAACAAATGGGCAAGATCGGGAAGACCGATATCATAGCCAAAAGACTCGTTCATGGCACAAACCGCAAGCAAGGTCCGCCAAGTGTAGGGAGCAACTTGACAAATAGCTAGTTGATTAAAGGATAAAAACTCTTGAATTAGAGGAGGGAACGAAAATCTTAAACCGAGACGGAAAGAATAATCGTACAAGCATAACCACCCCGACCTCATAAAGTCGGCCTTTTGACCCGGTAGCGGTATATGGAACACTACTTGGTCGGAGAAACCAAACCTCTCCCTAATAAGGGCGAGGTCGGCGGCTGTGAAGGCGGAGTCGCAAGAGTGTCTGCTGGAAAGGATATGGCCAGAGGGGAAGGGATCCGGCGGCGTAAGATCTGGGGTGGAGGAAGAAGATGCAGGTTCGGTCGACATAACAAAAGCAAAGAGAAAGGAGAAAGGATACTTGGGGAGGCTGGCGGAAGTTGGAGAGAGAGAGGGAAAGTAGGTTTAAATCTTGGAATTAGAGAAGTAATGAGTGGTTGCGGGAAATTGGAGAGTTTGACAATTAATAGGGAAGTGGGGTAGTGGGAAAGGGCGGTTGGAGTAGTAAAACGAAGGGAGCATGATTGACATCTATTGTCACATCACATCGGACTAGGCGGCCTGGACCAGAAAATTCCCGCCCAAACGATTTTTTAGACGGGAATTTGGAGGCAATTGCTACGGAATAAAATTAACATTTTATCCAAAGTGCCACGTGGCAGTTGCTCATGGGCAAGCATGAGGAGAGTGAGATTGATGAGGTGGAAGCGTGAGAGTCGTCGGATTGAGCAAGTAAACAAACACACCCTTTGGAAGATATTTTACGCAAAGGAGAGGGCCGAGTCAACAACTACCTCCTAATTTAGTGCAACAGACGTAGGAATATAGGTGAAGAAGCAGGAAGTCGTTTTGGGCTCCAACCCTAACAAACTCCAGCTATATAAAGGCAGCAAAGGCAGAGCAGAAGGCATTTGACACATGGTTGCTCTCATAATTACTCTTCATTATTCTAAGCTATATTACGAAAAAGCCTCATTTGTATCCCCATACTTATGTTTCTGTCTCGATTATAATGCAAAGTTGGTGGGATTCCGATTCCCCTCGCGGTTTTTCCCACATCGGGTTTTCCGCGTCACCAAAATATCTCGTGTCAATCTTTTCTTTCGTCGTTATTCCTTTCGTTCGCATCGTCTCACTAGTTCATATTTTGGCAAACGGTCAATCGCTTTAACCTACAATTAAATCAACAGCTTGTTGAATTTTTACCTAAACAATTACTTCATGAAGTTTATAACATGGATTTATACACCTATATTATAACAAATTTATTTCAAGTTTCGTGTTGATCATTCGAAAGTATGCTCTACATTTAAGCTTTGATTTAAATTCTACACAAAAATGTAGTAACTGATATGCATGATAAAGAGTTGCAGAAGTAGATGTATCTTATAAATACAACATAAATATTTCCATAAATAGACAATTAAGACGAGTAATTAGGCTAGGTCCCTCGAGTAATAATAAAAGAAAGAAAATAAACACGCATGGTACCCGGACATCATAATAACCCGTTTCAAGTCTATGACAATGAGTAAATCGTAGAGTAATTTGTAAGGTTAAATGAGAATTTATGTTTATACTGACACGTGATATGGAGTTTTTGAATTTCTGGAGGGCACGCCTAACTGTAAGACAAAAAAGCTTGGATTTGGATCGCGTTTCAAAAATCACGGTTTCAAATCGTTGTTAAATTCAAGCGTGGATTTGGATCGTGTTCATGAAAAGATAAAGAGAGTTTACTTTATAAGACGAAAAAACTTGATGCAAATTACATTACAAAAAATAACAAAATCAATTAGCAAAAAATGAAGATTGATCGAAATGTATTAAATTTTCTAAATATATTTCATAACATACTCACATGAATGCGGTCTAATAACAATATTTCATATAATATCATTTAATTCGATTAACTATAAGGATCGTAATAATTTATGAAATGTATATTCATACAAACCTTTTTTCTTTGCAAAGAGTTCATTGATATAATTTTATATTTTTTTTTTGTAAAAACTTTAGTCAATAACTCAATTTGAAAAATAAAAACGCCATAGGTCAAATGGAGGGAGTATTTCGGAGTAGTGTGTCTTTAAGAAATGTCTAGGTTCTTTGCCCACTTGTAAAAAAAAAACGTTTAAGAGAGATGGTTTCTCACTAAGTTAATAAGATATTAATAATGTATATACCGACCACTCTTATGTACCCTTTTATTTTGTTCGTAATGTTTACTATTGATCATGGGCTAAATTTTTGTTCCGGAAGGTAGATGCACCTAAGGATGGGATACAAATACACACCAGGCTAGGTTAAAAAAATGTGAGTTCTAAGTAGCACCGAGCTTGACTCGGTCGTTTCTCGTCCGTGGAATTGAGGTCCGTGGAGCAGCTCCCCTGTTAAGCTTGTACCTGGTGATGTATTTTATTTTTATATGCTTTTTACCCTTATTTTAGCTCGCATTTTCATGTCATTTGCGCTTTTATAAAGCGTTTTATGAGCTAAATCCGTGTTCTAGGT
>VHZZ01002277.1:23090-38401 GCA_009801015.1 Silene noctiflora
ACGGTTCCTTTGAAAAGATAATAGGTGGTCTATTTGAAATTAACAAAGAGAACGGTTACATACACTCACTGTTCTCTTTGAAACGATAAAATAATKGCGGCAAATAATTCCACGCAACTTAACAATAAGAACACCATTATCAAGGAGAATGGTCACCTAAAGCAACCGTTCTCGCTGTTGTTACAAAGAGAACGGTTACAACACTTAACCGTTCTCGCTGTAGTTACAAAGAGAATGGGTTGACTTAATTTAAACCGTTCTCTTTTATCAATGAGAATGCTTGGCCACAAGACGGTTGTAAGGAGCTTTAAGAACGCTTCGCGACCGTTCTCTTTGATCAATATTGTAGTAGTGATTGAAATGCAAAACTAGTAAACATGTGAGACCATCCATACTCATGACATGCAATCAAAACTTACCATGTCTTTCATTTATCTGAATTGGACACAAACATGCAACCTAAACTTTATGCGACCACTAGACCATGGACACTTACAAACCAAGTAGTACACGATCCACAACACATAAATCACAAAGCTAGCATCAAAACATAGCGAATAAAGCGAACGCCACTAGAACGTTTAACTGATGACTCTAGCTGATAGAGCGTTTAAATGACGTCTCCATCGATTGTGAAGTATTTAACCGATACTCCACGGTACTATGTATAGTGTATCACCACTGCCTATATGCCTAAGACCTGGCCAGACCTCTCGATGCATTAACTGTACATCGAACGACACTCGGGACCCAAAACGTTTAACTGACGAATCTGGCCACCCCCGAACATAGACCAAATAAACCCCCTAAGGGTAGAACTAATTCATTCCGATAGTATTTAACTGATACTACCGTCATATATTCGACTAGCCAACAACAAATGCACATTTTAACTGACTGCACACAACATGCCTGAACCACATCACGACTCAACTCACTAGAACAGTTTAACTGACTGCCCAACTCATACAAATGCACATTTTAATTGACTGTACAACTCATGCGTGAATAACATCACAACTCGACACAGTAGAACAATTTAACTGACTCTGCTACTAACATATGAACAAGAGTACTAATAACAAATAGAACCACAATGATATAACACGTTGAAAACAATACAACATATGAAGCAAGTATCGATGATCAATGTTATAGTAACCCTAACCATAACATGAACTCTAGATGTGAGGTTATAGTGCCTCGACTATAACTTCAACACTTACCTGCGAGGTTATACTAACCTCAACTATAACCTTGACACGAAACCCAAAGTTATACTAGTTCCAACCATAGCCTTGAGCCACAATCGCAAGGTTATGTTAGTCTCAGCTATAACTTTAAATCATATCTAATGTTATAGTAGATTCGGCTATAACCTTGAATTATATTCCCAAGGTTATGCCTGCTTCAGCCATAACTTGAGTAATGACTAAAACTTATATTAACTTCAGCTATAACACCCGAATCATCATCAAGATTATACTAGCTTTAGCTATAACTTTGAATCCACTCTTGGCTGCCTATCATGCCGCCACTAGGGTTTCATTCGTAAACCCTAATTGTGCTCATGACACCCATAATAAACACGTAAACAACATACGACATATAATTAAAACATTAAAACATACACAAACATATCAAACATAATAAACAATCATAATAATAAATAATCAAACATGCACCAATCATACAAAACAATCATTAAATCATATTAATCATATCAATTGGCATAAACACAATTAAAAGAGAAACACCTAGTTACCTCTTTAGCAATTAATGAAAACGTCCATAAAGAATACGACCAACCAAGCCTTGTCTCCAACACGTGTCAACATCCTCAAAATTGACTTTAAAGATGCAAGAATCCAAATCCATGAGAACACCATAAAAGATTCTTCTTCTTCTTTACCCATTAAAATAAGAGACGTTAAAGGTAGGTCTAAAGGTCCATACAAATAATTTCATAAAAATATTTCGAGAAGAATATGTTGTAGGGGTAAGAGGAAGGATTGTGAAAACATATTTTTTTTGAGTTGGGAAGAAGGAAAGATGTATAACAATTGAGTCAAAAGGGAGAAAGGAAAGAAAACAGATGAAAGAGAGAAGGAGTCGTGCGACTCTTTCTTGCGGGAGAAATAGATGGAGCAACCTAGTTGCTAGCTTAGGGTTTTCTTTTATAAGGGGTTAATAWGTGGGCTTTGGGTCCATTAGTTCATACAATGGACTATCTGATTACAAATTGGATTGAACCATATTAAAACGCAAGGAGAACTTATATAAGAAAAGTTTTAATTAAATTAAAATAGTAGAATCGTGCACGGACATTTTAACCCATCCAAAAGTAGATCAAAACGAGAAATAGTAATACACAGAACGGAAGCTATAAAAATATATGTTTCCAAAATACATTAATAAACTTCGAAATAATTAATGTAATAAGGAGCTTCCGAATAAAATATTATTTTAAAATACGGGGTGTTACACTTCGACTCTGGTGACGACAAGGGCTGGGCCAAGACGTACATGTTTGTCAAGTCAGCCAATGTGTACCCCGCGACAGAGCGGAAGATATAACTAATAAATTTGCAGCGGAAATAATGAAATTTTTATAACTTTTTAAGGTTTAACACGAGGTATCACTAATATAAATAAACAAGTGCGGAAGTAAACTTAGGTTATTACAAATCAAGTCTAGAAAATAAGGGGAAAAGATATCCCACGAATAACATGTTTTAAAAGGTGAGTCAAAGCGGAAAAATGAGCAAAATCTAACGGTCAAGGTACTCGCTAGCTCACACATGTTTCCACCCCATAACTGCACCAACTGGTACCTGTCATTCATCTAAACATGAACGCCACAATCAGTGGGGAGTAACTAAAAGTTCTCCCAGCCACATTTAGTCAAAATGAACATAAATAGAAACTCAAATAAGCAAGCATATTAAATGTGACATATACCACTTGAATAACAAAGAACATCAGATCATACATAATAAATGAGATAGAAATGATAGCAATTCAAATCAAATAACGATAAGTAAAGCATGAGAGCGAGAACGAGATCAATGAGAATTAGCATGTGCAAAAATTCAAGTCACATATTAAATCCTTACTACTCTAGACTCAAATTCCTCTTAGTAGGACTAACGGTCCTAGTCTAAACCTGGCCAGACTCTCGAGGGAAAACGTCTCCCGAACATGCGATAAACAATCGTACCTAAGACTCGATCAACAAACGGAAGTCGAGGACCCCACACTAGGCAAACGACCTAAGGAGGCGGAAATGATAAGAGTGAACCCACACTAGGCAAATGACCTGAGTGGGGCGTAAAGGCAAGATACGCATGAATTAGCAACATGACAAACTCACAAATGCAATTCATACAAAGTAACACTCCTACTTGAACACGATATTAAATGCAAAATGAGCAACCTATAACTCATACATGATTATGCTATAATATTTTATGTGAAAAAAACATATTCGAACCATAAAATTTCCATTAATAAAGAATATGAGAAAAAGTGAGAAATCACAATTAGGGGGGCTTCCAGCCGGGTGAGCCATCGGCGGCTGGCCCACCGGCCAAGCACCACCTCACAAACCAAAATCTGAAAATCAACAGCAGAGACCTACCAGCCGGCCAGGGCACCGACGGTCGGTCCTCTGGCTCGGAGAATAACCAAACCTCAATTTTCACAAAATGTTACGGGAACTTCCTAGCCGGCTAGGGGACCGGCTGCCGGTCCACCGACTGGGACAACACGTACACCCAATCCCCACAAAAATGTGGAACAACTTACAGGGACCTTCCTGCTGACCATAAGACCGGCTGCTGGCCCACCGGCTGGGTACCCTTGTACACGAGATTCAACTCAAATCGTGCAACAAGTTCACATACTTCGACAAAAATGCATACAACCGATTAAGAACATGTAACTAGAACCTAATTTCACATGTATACTCGAGATGGAACATATAATTGAGACGGGAATCAATAGTTTACATATTACAACGACCAATATTTACCTAATTATTTCAACCAATTGTTTACATATCCAAGGTACTAGCTTTTCTCAATTGTTCACAAACAAACACCTTCATTCAACAATTTCATGGGATATGAGAATACAATAACATGATACAAACCACAATTTATTCTTCACATCCACACATGAGACTAATCCATCCTATTCATGAAACAAAGCATATGATTTCAAACAAAAATTTCTCAACAAACACAAATAGAGTCATTCATTGAACAAACAACAAAGGAACATATCAACATGTAAAATTATCAACTTTAATCACATAAAGACTAAATCTTTCACATTAAAAACACATAATTTGACATAAATGTCGATTAACCTATCACCGTTACCTTCTTTGCTTTTCAATCTTCAAGTGTGTCGTCTATCTCAATGGAATCCGCATCCGGGTTGTCCAAATCACACCCTGAAGCACAAAAATGAAAGATTAGTTGAAGAATTCAACATCCTAATAAACCCCAAGATCTAGAATATGGGAAGGAAATGACAAAAATGATGCCTTTCTTACTTAGAAAGTTGGAGAACGAGAGAAGAGGAAGATTGGCGCGAAAATGGGACGATTTGGTTGGGAATTGAGCGAGATATGAAGGTTTTAAGCTTTAAGGAGGCTACGGTGTTTAATGGAGGTGGAGAAAGATGAATTTTCAGATTTCTAATGAATGTAGAAGATGAAGGGGAAGGGTTTGTGTGGGGAAAAAGGTAGTAAATAGGCCAAATAACCAGCTTAGGCCCAAAATAACTCATTTTGAGTCGGTTTTTGCTAAAGATACGCCTCAAGGCTACTATACAATTGAGATAGACATTATTATCACACTTATAAATATTATACTTCTGGAATTATATTTTTACTAAAATAAGTTTTAAAATATAATTAGTCTTATTCAAAATATTAAAATGTCTCAAGACTATAAACTAAAAATCGCGGGTATTACAGCCACTGTTGACCCTGCTCTAGACTACCTCAGCTATAATCCTCTGGAATCTGGTAAGAGTGTTTCTTTCTTGTCTGCATGTTTGCAAGTTAGTAAAAAAAAAAGAAAATAGTTGATGCATACTTACTTATACTGGTTTGTTGTAGTTGCTGATTGGTGTTGTAGCCCTGTTGCTGAGGGTTCAGCCGATAGGATTACAGCCTTCATGGCTCTCCCTGATGAAGAGCGCACCTGGCCTGCTAGTCTTGGTCATGGGCCATTTCCAATATTTATGAACGCTAAATTGAGCACCTACAAAGTTCCCAAATCCTCTAAGGGTTCAGGGTTTCGACTACTGGCAGTAAGATCTTCTCATTTTTCAGTTTCTTTATTTGTAGTTTAAGGTTTTAGCCTATATTGCCGAGTTAGGAACTCTTCCTGTAGTGACTAGGTTATCTACCAAGATTGCTGGTTTTAGCCTTGATGACTTGAAGGCAGGCATGCATAACCAAAATTGCTGAAGAAAGGTCCCAAAGTGGGGAGGCTACCTGCAGCGACAACACTGCCCCTCTCCGAATTTTAGTGTCCACTGAGCAACCTTCTAGAACCCAACCTGCTGCAGCTCTTTCTACCCCAAGTGAGGCAGGTCCTTCTAATAAGAGGGGGAGGGGAAGATGAGGAACCTGCTGCTGTTGAGGAGGCTCCTAGCGCTGCTGAGGAAATCAGGGAGGTCAGGGCTAGGAGAGGAAATCTTTAGGTTAGTAAGGAAGAGATTCAAACCTTCTCGTTCAAAGTTGACGACAAGCTGGTCCCTTCCAACACTGAGGAATCATCTGCTCAAGCTGTGGCATTGCTTCTTGCTTTCAAGGACAATATTGTTGGTCTTCTCTCTTTTGCCTAGGAGGTAAAATCTTTCATCTTGGTATTGCTGATATCTATAATTCCCTGACCATTTGCTAACACTTGTCCTTGGTGTTCATCTTAGAATGTCAATGCTGGGCTTTTGAGTGCCTGCCAAGTTAAGTAAGCTCATACGAAGATTGACATCCTGGACTGGAAGATGCAGGAGTTGAGGGGAGAGTTGGAGGCTGAAAAGAAGGAGATAGAGACTTGCAGGGATGAACAGGTGGTTGCTAAGTCGAAAATTGGGTCTGCTCAGAATGTTGTCAAGTCTACCCAGGCATAACTAAGCACTGTCCAGGAAGAACTGACTAGCGTCAAGGCTGAGTTGGCAGATGAAAAGAAGGCTATACATGAGCTTTTGGTAAAAAAATGAGGAGCTGGCGGTTGAGAAGGACGAGGTTCAGGGCAGGTATAAGGATGCTGCTTTGTATTTCTTCGGTAAAGGCAGGATAGAAGCCATGAAGGACCCTGCAAAAGTTAGGCCGTTCTGGAACCCTGATAAGGAAATGGAAGATCTGAATGCCACGTATCGCAAACTGTGCAAGCTCCATGAAAATGAAGATATTGAAAAGGACAAAGTAGATTCTCCTGCTTCCGTGGAAAAGGGCAAGGGTGATGCTGCTAGTGATATGGGGAATGAGGAGGACGAGGAGATGATTGATGAAGGGGTTAGTTCTGCTACTTCCTCCAAGGCAAGTTAGAAAGTTTTTATTTGGTTTCCCCCTATCCAGGGAGGGATGTTCCCTGGACATGCTATTTTCTTCATTTGACAGTATTTTGGCCTATCCAGGGGGGATGTCCTTTGGGCGTACTTATTTTTGTGTTTTGAATATTACTGTCCCAGGCAGGGATTAGGTATTTTGACTCAGAGATTGTTTTTTTGTGGGCATGGACAATTTCTCAATTTGTTTAGAATACATCGAATTGTCGTGAGGGTCATTTACCTATCTGGCAAGCTTGTAGATCTTAGCCTGTTAGGAGGGCTTGGTAGATGCCTGTCTGGAAGACTCAATTGGTGTTGGGGTCATTTGCCTGTCTAGAGGGTTTATGGCCCTTTATCTGTCTAGAGGGCTTTATGAACAAATAGTCAGGATTTTTCACCATTCTTTTTGTTTTAATAAGCATTGAGCTCAGTTTTTGTTAATTTGGATGTGACAAAACAGTGAGATCAGGTGATCTTTGTTATGTCGCTTTGTATGAAGCATTATCAGGAATGTTGTTTAGGCTAGTGAAGTGGCCCTCAATCCTGAATATTTGTTTAAGCAGGTAATAATAAAGGTAGTAATTACAGAGAGCGTAAAACAAGTTTTCAGGATTTTGAACATAATTAGTTTGCAGGAAAAACAAATAGCAAAAGAAGATATAGAATCAAGCACAGGACAATTTTATTCATGTTATGGTTGTTACAAACAAGTAGAAACATATCATGCAAGTAGCAAAAGAGAAGTACATTCTAATGGTTGATGCTTACACATGAAACAATTTGAGGTGAGTGACGTTCCAGGAACGTGGTATCATGTCACCTTCTAGGGTTTGTATCTTGTAGGGGTCTTGAGCAACTATGGAGTCAATTAAGTAGGGTCCTTCCCAGACAGGAGCCAGCTTGCATACAGTTTCTTCCTTTGTATATGGAAAATCCTTTCGCAGAACTAGATCCCCTTCCCTGAAGAGTCTAATGTTTACACTTTTGTTGCAGCTTCTGGCCACTGTCTGTTGGTAAGATGCAATCCTGATCTTGGCTGCATCTCTTAGTTCTTCAACTAAGATAAGGCTATCTTGCATTAGGGGCCCGTTTTCTTAAACAGTGTTCACGCTTATTGGACCATATAATCATATAGGTTTATTTATTGATGATGACAAGTATATGTTATAATTTGTATATACATATTGCTTGTAATCATTTGTTTAGTTTTTATAGATTGAACTTCTTTACAATCTAGAAATAATGATTTGTGATCAAGTGAATTCAAGTTAACCTCATGATCAAGAATTCAAGCAATAACAAGTGAGCTTAAAGAGGACTTCATAATCAAGATCGAATTCATATAAAAGTCAAGTGATAATAAAGTGAAACTTAAGAGGAGCTCATAATCATACTGAAGAGATGAATCCTACATTGAAGATCTCCAGGAAGATTAGATAGTGTATATCACCGTCTTATAATGGTATTTAAAGAAATGATTTTGATGAGTAAGTTTTAGCAGTTTTAGTTATAACATTACTTACCAGACTCAAAGTTATAGGTGTTTTAACTATAACTTTGGGCTGCAGTAAAAACTTAGCACGACTTTTGTTTTAAATGAGTTTTAAAATAGTTTTTCAATCCCATCTTTTTACTCTTTAAAAGAAAAATGTATTTATAGTAGTTTGAGGTGTTGGACTTATTTGGATAGATAAGTTATTCTTTAGTTAGATAATACTTGTGTAACAACTTATGAGTTGTTCTTTGGTGGCTAACTAGGGTTTTTCTATTTAACCCTAATCTAACCTAATATCTTAATTAGGGTTAAAACTCCTTGTGCAAGTAAAGATTAGGGTAAATGTAACAAGGTTATCATTAGGGATATTTTATATCTCCATGATTATCTAGATTTATTCTATTTATTTTACCAAGATATTATTAGATTAAATAATAAGATTGGATCTCCTTCTTGCCATATACCTCACACGAGATCCTCACCTTATCTAGGGTTTCAAAGCAAAGTTTTTAAGTAAATATTTGTTAGAGATATTGTATCTCCTTATTTTTATTTTATATCTATTACCAAGATTTTACTAGATAAAAATAAAGGAATAAGATATTTTTCCTTGCCTCACATGTCCCACATCTATGGTTTCCACAAGAAACCTAGATCTCCCTCTCTACTATAAATACAAAGCATAAACTTATGATTATTTGCAAGAGCATCACTACAGACCATCCAATGATGTTGCTTGGGCATGGAAAAATATTTGCAAGGTCAAGGAACTGATGAAAGAGGGGTATGAGGATAACTTATAGATTAATGATGTTCGAGGATACTCCATCAATAGTGGCTATGAATGGTTCAGACTTAAACAACCAAAGCAGGACTGGATTCAGATGGGTTGGGACAGTTGGAACATCTCCAAACACTCAATTATCACTTGGGTGATTATTAATAATGGTTTGAATGTGAAAGACAAGCTGTTCAGGATTGGGTGTTGCTTTGATGACAGGTTCACTATCTGTGATTGTGAGGTAGAAACACATGTCCATTTGTTTTTCAATTGCAGATACAGTAAACAGGTGCTTGGTCTGGTTGAGCAGTGGTATGGTTTCAACATCCCTGTCAGCATTGTGACAGTGGGAAGGAGATCAACCGAGGCAACTCCTATACAGCATGTCCATTATTTACTCTAGAATGCTTGCTTTTATCATATCTGGTCTTAAAGGAATGGTGCACGAATGAAAGCAGTCCTCGTTAGACCTGAAAAACTTGCTGCTATGATCATTGATGAAGAATGAAGGAGGATTAAGTGGAAAGTATCCACGTCTGGTTGAGCAGTGGTATGGTTTCAAAATCCCTGTCAGCATTGTTCTTTGATTTTCACCTATATTTGTTTCTTATACGTTCAATTGTGTGAAAATCAAAGAACAAGCAAACACTTTCTTATTTACTTAAGATAGTCGAGTATTAACGTACTCAAGTGAGTTACAACTATAGTTAGTTGTACGAGTTGGGTTGATAATTTTGTAATCCGTAGAAAGGTACTAAACTTAGTAATCGAGAATAGTGGACGTAGGTTTCGACTTGTGAAACTGAACCACTACAAAAACCCCTCATGTCCTTGCATATTTCATTTTCGTTGTTTTCATTTCACTACGCTTTTCACAATTAATTAATTAGTTAAAGTTTAATTAATTATAATACATCATATTTCTGGTCCTCGGTTACTCGGCCGAGTACGGGGTACTCGACCGAGTAGGTGGTGTGGTGGTTTTTGTCAGGCTTCTGACTTGTGAGCACTCGATCGAGTATGTGGGAACTCGTTCGAGTGTGGCATATACGGTTGAGTGTCGTGTACTCGACCGAGTGTCCGGTCCGTTTACGTTATTTTCCGCGGTTTGATTAAGGTAATACGGGAAGCATATAAATCAAGTTTTATCGGCTGAATCATTTTATAATTTGCTTAAAACAATTTTTCACTAAGGAGACAACGACTTTCGCTGCTTCTCCTGCTATCTTAATCATTCCAAGGCTTGGGTTCATCGTTTTTTGGGGTTTTCACATCTTAGCATTTGTTAATCGTTGGGTAAGTCTTCTACCTTAGTAATTTTGTTGTTTTGTTAAAATTAGGCAAACCCTAATTCAGTTATTTGGGGGTTTAGGGTGCATATCGTGTATTTTATGTTATGGTATTGATGGATTGATATTATAATAGGTGAGGACTTCGTAGAGAAGGCTTTCTAGCTTGCTTGCTGTATTGTTGCATGGATTTCTAATCAGGTAGGGTTTCCCTACTCAGTTGATTGCGTAATTGGTATAAGATGTATTGTGACGGTTTATTGTTTTTATTTTTATGCTTAAGATTATTGTGTTTGGTTATCGGATGTTGTTACAGAGCCATTTTCGGGAGATGGTTCCAACCCCATGTTCACCTCTTGTGGCTCCCGTCACAAGGGGGATGTGCACATTAATGATCTGGGTTCACTCGTTGCGATGAGCGTGGATTTGGTGGTACGGATGCGGTCCCCTCTAACGGTGTGGATTATCTGTTGCGATGGGTATTCTAGAAGGGCTACACACCTTGGTGTGTAGTCAGTTACTGGTTACTATGGAGTTTGGAGGATGGTTGCTAAAGTTTGATTTGGATGTGTATAGGATTATATTTTTATGATTTTTATATTGGTTAAGAAGTTGACTGATCCCATTTTTGTTTTCAAAACTGTGGTGATCCATTCGGGGATGGTGAGCAGTTGGCTTAGCAGGTAATGGACGTTGATGTGGCTCGCGCGACTTGGATGGGGCAGAGTCATCACTTATTTTGTAGTCTAGCTTCCGCTGAGTTTAGATAAAATCACTTTATGGTTTTGTTGTAAACTTTTGGAGTTTTAAGATTTTATTTTTCTTTTGAGACTTGTATTTATGTTTACATTAAAGTTGTTTATTAAACTTGTTTCATTATGGTAACTATGATACATACTAACTCGGGAAACCAAGATGGTATAGTCCTTGTTAAGGTATCTTTGTGTATGGGGGTGTTTCAAAGTGGTATCAGAGCGACGATTTTGGAACCTAAACCCAATGAAAAAAATGAACATAGGATGTCTAAATAAAATGAATCCGGGTAGGAGTTGTTTGGAGGTACCGCAAAGGCTTGGGAGACGTCCTAAGGCTGCAAATTTGGCCTTACAACTTTGAGTCGGTCACTACAGGGTGTGTTAAGAGATCGTTGTTTGTTTGTATGTCATATAAGCATGTTGGATGAAAGTTTGATGTGAATTGGATGGAAGTTGTTTGGATTACATGATTAATGTGTTGGAATATATGAGCATGATCAGTGGTATTGTTTGGTTTTGTATTTAGTAACATGTGATTAGGAGAACTTGTATATGTATATGTGATGTTAAGGCATGAGGGTAGTTTATTTTTGGCATGACTCGACTGAGTGAGGCAGGGACTCGATCGAGTACGGGGTACTCGACCGAGCCTCCTGACACTCGACCAAGTGGGTAATTTATGTGTTTGGACAATAGCTTCTGGAAGTTGGTGACTCGGCCTAGTGTGTAGACACTGTATCGAGTAGTGTGTACTCGACCGAGTACATAATGTACTCTACCGAGTACGTTTTCTTGTGGATTCTGGTAAGCTTCTGGAGTGGTTGCACTCGATCGAGTACGTAGCGGACTCGACCGAGTGTCTATGGATACTCGATCGAGTGCCCTGTTTTTACGGTTTATGTTTGCTTTGGGCCGTAGGCTATGTGCTTACGTTCGTTCACCTTTTATATCTCAACGAATGCCGCCAAAGAGATCAGCTGCATATATGAGGGCCGCTGAGATGAATGTTGAGGAGATTACTCATATGATCGAGCATCAGGAGGCTCTTACTGAGGCTCTCAAGAATGTGGGGAAGGCGAAAAAGGTGGTCATCAATGCTACCAAGATGAGCACCACCATCTCGCGCTTCAACCCTACTACATATGAGGGAACATGTGCATCTAATCTGTCGGGGTTCCTACCAACTTGAAGGAAGTATATGAAAGAGCTTGTAATGTAGAAAGGTTGGTTGACATGGCTAGAGAGGCTAAAGCGAAGGAAAATGAGAAGAGGAAGGCGGACCACAAAAATAGTGGAAAATCAGGCTTCAAGCGGGGTAACTAAAACCAGGGAAAAGCTTTCTTGGGTGGTTCTGACTTTAGTGGAGGATCTTCTTATGAGGGCCGTGGCGGTCATAGCAGCAGTGGCAACTCTGGGTTACAATGTTATAACCATGGCGGTACTGGTCACAAGAGATATGAGTGCACGAGCTTCGGTGGAAGGGGCTTCCAGGGGGCGTAGAGAGGAGGTTACTCACAGGCTTCGGGATAAAGTATGGCTAACAACCGACAAGCTGGGTCATGATATAGTCAGGGTGGCCAAATAAACAACAACGACAACTTCAACCGCAACAAGGAAGGGACTTATCTGAAAGTACATGATTACTAATTAGACACCTCTAATTAGTGTTCTAAATTATTTCATTAATTTAGTTTAGTGATCTATGTGACATGCATGTGAAAATAAAGACAATATAAGAGAAGAAATCAAATTCCTTACATTGGTATGAAAATGTTAATAAGGGCACAATAAGAACACCTTTCTTATTGTTCTTGAGCTTAATTAAATTGGATGATCCTCCAAGACTCCAAATTAGAAGTCCTTCTTTGAGTTTCACCCAAGATGTTGTCCAAATACTACTATGAATATTAACTAGATTTTTAACATTTGGCCCACAAATGCTTATAAGTCATATGATCAATTATCTTATATGATTAATTATTAATATGATCATTTAACAATTAAATATCATAATTAATAAAATAATATATACTTAACTTTTAAGTAATATTTTACCACTATATCAATATATAGTGGGTCCCATAATTTCTAGTTAGTTAAATTTACAAATCTTTGTAAATATAAATAACTAATTACCTCTACCTCAAACTAAATGCAAAACCTCGACTAAATCTAGTAAAGTAACATTTAATTACTAAATAAAATCTTATTTAATCATATTACAATAAGACATAAAATTTATCAGTCAATTATCATATAATTGAATTACTTGAGTTCCTAACTCATTATTAACTCACATAAATATAAGGGACTAATTAAACTATATCAAATATAATTAATTAGTTTTCCATTTGGATTTCATCCTTTAGGTGTGACCTAAAGGGATCAGTTGATCACCGCCGTCAAACGACAGTAACGTCAAACACTAGTCAGCCGAGCGTTACCGATATACGTTGATCAAATAACTATTAATAAATCATCTCAAATATATTCCATTCATAAGATTTATTATATTCAAGCATTATTGTGGAGGACACTTACTCCAACAATCTCCCACTTGTCCGACACAAGTTGTGCGCTACCAATTCTCTTGTCCGTTCTATCTCCCACTCAATGCAAAGTGTCTTGCACTTGAACATATCGTGAGTTGTTTTCTCGATCGGGAGAGTAACTGACTGCCGGAAAAATCTACTTTAGATCTCTTTCCGAGTGTGGCCACGCATTTCCAGTCACTACTCCTTGAGTGGCCCTGAGATGTATATACCCTGACGAGGGTGAACAATTCCTATTGACCTATTTTCTTCGTCAAATCACAGATTACAATGACCCAGAAAATGTCCATCGGCCTCCTATTACGGCGCAACCTAGGACAAAACCCAAAGCCAATCGGAAACTGTACCGACTCAGACAAATAGTCTCTAGTTAAAAGAACTGACTCAAAATGGAATATCATATAAATTCTTGGCACGACCACGCTATAAAGCAAAGGAATTATATGAATGGTCACTGTCCGACAGAGTGTCTCCACAGTCTGCCTATGTAATCGACTAGTCATTACCTTGACCCTATGGCAGTCGAACTCGCCATCAATTGACTTACAATCTATTTGCTCCAAGACATAACCTTATTAAGCAAATAGGGACAAAAATACAATGTTATTCCGGTTCACTCAAATAGGGTTCAACGTTGTCTTAACAACCTATTCGGAAAAAAAGAATGTATTATAAAAACTTCAATTCAACTAGAACTGAAAAATAGAGTTAAAAACTCAAACAATAAATGCGATTATCATATATGAAATAATTAATACAATATCTAATTATTACATAACAAATAATCTAAGGCAATCCTGGAACATGTTTCAATCCCATAGAGAAGACATGACCCTCATGCTTAGCCTGAGATAATGGTTTGGTTAAGGGATCAGAAATATTGTCATCTGTCCCAACCTTATAAATTGTTATTTCCTTCCTATCAACGTAATATCTTATTACATAATACTTTATAAGTACGTGTTTAGACTTATTGCTTGACTTGGGCTCTTTAGCTTGAAAAATGGCCCCGTTGTTATCACAATAAATAGTGATAGGATCATTGGCAGTCAGAACTACTCTTAGTCCCTCCAAAAACCGCTGAATCCAAACAGCCTCTTTAGAAGCTTCGGACGCTGCAACGTACTCGGCTTCTATTGTAGAAACCACAATCACTGACTCTTTAAAGCTTCTCCAGCTTACAACTCCTCCATTCATAAAAAAGACAAAACCAGCTTGGGATTTCAAATCATCCCTATCTGTTTGGAAACTAGCGTCCGTGTAACCCCTTACACGCAACTCATAATCTTCTCCAAACACCAATAATGACTCCTTAGTCCTTCTCAAGTACATAACGATATTCTTGATGGTATTATAGTGACATTCACCTGTGTTGTTTTGGTAACGACTCGGCATACTCAAAGAATACGAGACCTCTGGGCGAGTACAAATCATAGCGTACATAATCGATCCAATCGCGGAAGGATAAGGAATCGATTTCATTCGTTCAACGTCCTTGGGCTTGGTAGGATTCTGTGACTTGCTTAAAGTGATCCCACTACCCATAGGTAGAAAACCTCTCTTAGAGTTTTTCATGCTGAAACGATCAAGTATCTTATCTATATAAGTCTCTTGACTTAAAGCTAATATCCTTTTAGATCTATCTCTATATATTTGGATACAGAGAATTTGCTGCGTCTCTCCCAAATCTTTCATTTGAAAATGTCTCCCAAGCCATTCCTTAACGAAAGTTAGCATAGGAATGCCATTTCCGATGAGAAGTATGTCATCTACATACTGTTGGAGCCTGTGTCCTCCACAGTTAGTGTGATAACGTGTATAAATCTCTTATAGGTTCACAGGGTATACTTAGTATTTTGTCAGTTGATT
>VHZZ01002277.1:66659-83463 GCA_009801015.1 Silene noctiflora
TCTCGATCTAGGTCAGAGTTTGCCAATTTAACTAGAACAATTATGCGCATTAACTGTCTAATTACTATTCAGTATTACTAATAACAACATAGACATGAAATGTGCATCAGATCTGCAAACCTATTTAACAATCACCATTCATTCATTGGTTCCCCTAAATCCTAGCAAAGGGAATTAGTTACTCATGATATTAATGATGGAATTAACTATAACAATTGCGATAATGAAATTCAACATGATGTAAAGATAATAAAATATCGGAAGAATAAATTAATTAAAACTAACAAAGAGATAACAGTAATTAAGAGAATTAAAGGAATTAGAAGATGTAAACTAAGAATTAAATGAAGAATATAATTACCGAAGTATAGGAATAGGGAATACAAATTTTTCAAATCCAGAAGAATAAAGAACTTAAGAAATCCCTAAAGTAACGTGATAAAAACTGAATAGAGAATAGAATCCCTCTCTTAACCTAATAAGTCTCTTATTTATAAGAGATATTTTATTTTATAAGATAACAATCAATAGACTTCGACACATGTTGATGCGTCAGACCAGATTCCAGTCGATCGACTAAAGCAAGGAGTCGATCGACTAAAGTGAAAGTTGAAGTGGTTGATCGACTAAAATAAGCCGTCGATCGACTTTCTTGACTCAGCGCGTAATTCCTGCTTCGCGCACTAAACTTCAAATGGACGCCATTTCTTTGTTGCTTGTCCGAATCAAGCGATTTTTGTGGCGTTGGAAAGCTAAGAGGATAATATTTCACCTCCAGTTAGAATCACATGATTATCAGTTGTAGAACTCGAGATATGGCTCCTCAAAGTTAGCACTAGTAATATGAAGCTCTTCCTTTGCTCGCTAAGCATCCTTACTCCTACGCGCATCGCGAAATAGTAGTTTCCATGCTTTGACTCAACTCATCTCCAAAATGCATGCATAAGGACATGCTTTAGGCTTGATTACGCTCCTCTCCGGTTCATACCTGCAAATAATACAAGACAAACCAAAGTAGACTATTCGGGGGACAATTGTAGCNACAAACCAAAGTAGACTATTCGGGGGACAATTGTAGCTAAACACTACACAAAATGCATAGAAATGCGTGCAAATACAGTACAAAAAGTCTATGTAAAATGCACGCATCAGTCTCGTAGAAACTCCGTCTTTTGGAAAACGCCGGAATAATTAAATAACTATTATAATAAAATTGCATAGCTATTCCTATTATACATTAATTAAAATAAATAATTAATTACAAACCAACCAACGATACGAGATTGTATTTAAATTACAAACCAATCGATTTTCCCATTCATTGCGGGTAAAACCGATTAAATAAACTAGGCTATACTAGGTACAAAATACTTGCAATAAATAAATGAATCTCATTCATAAATAAATATAACAATTATTGAAATGAAATATGACCATACCAAATCGCCTCTCTAACTATCATGCTCATTTTGCTCGGTTTTAAGGAATTACGCAATATTTAACCATTAAATATTAATAATCAACACTTAAATCATATTTAAGTTTAAGATAATTATCTAAACATATTTAGAACTTCAAAGATTAGTCCCCACTAATTTCTTGAAATTTAATTAACTTAACTTGATAATATTTGCTATTTTTATTGGTAAAGACGTAACATTTACGATTTAATTCCAAATTAAATATAACCATTATAAAACTTTGAAACAAAAAAATTTGTACATTATGGAACCATTCCTAGAACACAAAAATGTCATAAAAGTGCCCAAAAACATATCTTTTAAATTTTGAGAAAAATATAATCACCATTTATTGGTTTTATCTCATAAATACCAATAAACATTCAGAAATTAACAAAATTAATTTTTCAAGTTCACTTCCAGTAATTGAAACATATATATGAATGTATATAAATTTCTCATGTCCCCAATAAATTTTTCTCATAATTAAACAATTTAAGTACTCTTTTACTGATCTTTATCAAATAAAATCAATAAACATGAAAAATCATCAAAAAAAATTTCAAGATTTTATTTACAGACATTAAATCATGCATTTGGGACTATATCAAAATTTCATGACCCAATATGACATGAAACTATTTTTAGTTAACTTTTAACCAAAATATGCGCTTTTGACTCGGTTGTTAGTCATAACTAGATGAAAAATAGCAAATTAATTCCAATACTCACCAAATTTGACCACAAACATTTTAAGGTCAGTGGGACTGTATGTTAAAACAATTTCGTACTAAAACAATTTTTAACATTCATTTTTAATTTTTCTAAGTTATCACATAACTTATTAAAATGTCTAGATTAAACATGCATGCTACAAAGTAGCTCTGATACCACATGAAAGTACATGATTACTAATTAAACACCTCTAATTAGTGTACTAAATTATTTCATTAATTTAGTTTAGTGATCTATGTGACATGCATGTGAAAATAAAGACAATACAAGAGAAGAAATCAAATTCCTTACACTGGTATGAAAATGGTAATAAGGGCGCAATAAGAACACATTTCTTACTGTTCTTGAGCTTAATTAAATTGGATGATCCTCCAAGAATCCAAAGTAGAAGTCCTCCTTTGAGTTGCACCCAAGATGTTGTCCAAATACTATTATTAATATTAACTAGATATTAATCGTAGAATACCCTTAATAATACTAATATTACTATTCTAGTAATATATATAATACTACTACTTTAGTAGTATGAAATGATGTATTATTATGTGAGTGTTTTGAGAGAATTTTTCATTCATTAATTAGCAACACAAGTGTATGTTAAAATGAGCACAAAATTGCTCTACTTAAAGAGCCATAGCCGGCTACTATAGCCCTATGGTGGGTGGTTTTTGTGCTTATTTTATTCAACCCATGAATTAGGCACAAGTATTGTTGCATAGGTGTATAAGGCTAGGTTATGATTAGATTCTCTTCGTGCTTATGTCCAACACCTTGGACAAAACAATAGTGTATAAAATACACTGCCAAAACCGGCCACCCTGGTGCACTTTAGTCCATTTTTTATTTTTGACATTTGTCCCACAAATGCTTATAAGTCATATGATCAATTATCTTATATGATTAATTATTAATATGATCATTTAACAATTAAACATCATAATTAATAAAATAATATATACTTAACTTTTAAGTAATATTTTACAACTATATCAATATATAGTGGGTCCTATAATTTCTAGTTAGTTAAATTTACAACTCTTTGTAAATATCTATACAATAATATAAAAAGCCTAGATTGAGCAATTGTTGAAGCAATACGTGGCATCCTCTCCTTCATTTGTAAGCTCTTATTTGTTGTTTTTCCAAACACTAAAACACATAGTAAATTGACTATAGTCTCTTAACAATTTAGGCTTTCCACCTTCCCTTTTAATGACACTTAAATTCATGTACTAACTGTCTAAGTTTTTAATTATACCAATTTAAGTTTTTCAAACCATTTGCCTACCCTTTTATGTATATATAACATGTGAAGAAAAAAGCTGATTAGTCACTACAATTTCATTATTTTTGAAGGTAGTTATTATTCCAATTTCCTTTTTGATATGATGATGATTTATTGATTTTTTTTTGTGTAATTTTGGTGGTTGTATTTGATTTGTTATAATCTTTGTTTTGGTGTCACATTATTTTCATTATTTTTTAGTATTTATATATACGCGTATTTACATACGTATGAGTATTTCATTGGTAGGATGAACTATATATTTCACATAGAATAAGAGTTCAGTACATATGATTCTAACTTTCTCATGTATTTTTTCCTTTATTCCAGATTTGTAACAGAATCCTGATACCATATTGGAATTTCTAGCACTACGGTTTGTGAATTCATTGAATATTTGAATAATCATTTCATTTTGTTAATTGCAATATTTTATATAATTTCCACTGAATTTTATGTTTTTTTTATTTTAGTTGATAGGTTTTTTTTTTACTTGAGTGAAATCGCTATGTGTTGTTTGGATTTGCTGTTATTTCTCTTGATATCAAATTAATTACCCTTTTCTAAATATATAAACTAAATATTTACACTACAAATAACTCTATCCATCACATTTTTTTATGTTTCTTAAATCCAAACTAAATAAAAGAGGACAATAAAAATGAAATAAGTGAGTATTAAAATAGCTTTGAAATAATTGCACTATAAATCTATAACGATCGAGAATTTTTTTTTTTTAATGTTAACATGCCCTAATTAGCGTCCTTCACTATGTCATTCTCTCCAAATGTCATAGAGCCATGTGCCTTTTTGTATTGTTGAATTTCCTGTGATAAATATACTGATTAAAAATACTCGATAATTGTTTATGAATCTTGATGGCGTTGCTGACTCAGTTGTTTTATTTATTTATTAATTTTAATTTTGTAGTTGTAAAGGCGCAAACGGGGGTATGGATAGTGACAAGTTTGAAGCAAATTTAATTTTAACTTTGATAATATAATCACGAGTTTACAAGCTACCAATTGGATATGGTGTGCTTGACATAAAAGTCATAAATCAACGTCTTTTGGAAGGACAATTTGGCGACGATAATGGTCCCTGGGATTTCAAGACTTTGTTCTATATAATCAATTTCTTACAATAAAGTTAAACTAAAACAACATAGAGTTTAGTTCTATTCATCATTGTGCTCCACAAGATCAGTTAATTTTCATCAATTCACTTCGCTTTGACATTATCAGAATGAATAATGCTTAATTATTCCCTCAGTGATTATTTATTTAGCTTCTTTATTTTTTATGAGAGGTGTTTAAATTTACAATGGTGAGATTTTGTATATATGGTGCTAATGTGAGTCTCAACCTGAACTCTCACGGCACTATATGCGGGGAATTAAGGGGAAATATGGATATATAATATAAAATAATTAATTTTTGGACAAGCATTCATGTCTTTTAACCATCAAGTTGAGTTTGAGTTTTGTGTTAGTATCATATGCAACAATTATTCAAATATTGAGCATTTTATATAAAAAAAGTCAATGATATAAATAAAACAGATGTATGGACAACAATGAAAAATAAATATTCACATGTTGTAACCGCTCCGCGAAATTCGTGGGCAACAAAACTAGTAAATAACTAATTACCTCTACCTCAAAATAAATGCAAAACCTCGACTAAATTTAGTAAATTAACATTTAATTACTAAATAAAATCTTATTTAATCATATTACAATAAGACATAAAATTTATCAVTCAATTATCATATAATTGAATTACTTGAGTTCCTAACTCATTATTAACTCACATAAATATAAGGGACTAATTAAACTATATCAAATATAATTAATTAGTTTTCCATTTGGAATTCATCTTATAGGTGTGACCTAAAAGGATCAGTTGATCACCACCGTTAAACGACAGTAATGTCAAACTCTAGTCAGCCGAGCGTTACCGATATACGTTGATCAATTGACTATTAATAAATCATCCCGAATATATTCCATTTATAAGATTTATTATATTCAAGCACTATTATGGAGGACACTTACTCCAACATTATCAGCGTCAGAACCGCGATGTAAATCAGAATTCAGCTGATAAGTCTACTGCAATGGCAAGCACGATGCAGGGTGGAGGTCAGATAAACAGTGGCAAGTTGTTCATGATGGATAAGCAGGCGACTGAGGATGATGCACAAGTGGTCACTGGTACTTTTCTTATCAATGGCATACCAACTTTTGTTTTGTTTGATTCGGGGGCTACACACTATTTTGTATCTGAGGGTCATGCTAAGTCTAAGGGTCTGGGGGAGTATGTGATACCCGGATATTTTGGGATCCGTAGGAGAATCCTTGGGATGTGTGAGAGCCGTGCGAGAGTAAGATTTGACCTTATATTAAACCAAGTGGAGCTTAGACTAGAGCTAGTGAAGATTGGAAATGGACCGAGTAGGGTGTACTAGGCCGAGTAGGTGGTCTACTCGACCGAGTAGAGTTGACTCGGCCGAGTGATCGGTACACTCGACCGAGTAGGTGGTACCCGGCCGAGTGAACCACTACTTCAACCGAGTGACACTGTCAGTACGCGATAAACGCCATTTCGTCCCTTAACCCTAATTCATTTCTTATCCTCTCCTCTACTCTCAAATATCTCCCCTTTCTCTCTAAATATCCTCCCAAACCTATTTCTATGGAGTCTAATCTTAGATTGAAGATTAGCACACCTCACTCACCATCCTTTCACTTTTTAAGTAGATCTAAACATCTCCCTTAACCCTAACGTTTGGGGGTTTTTATATATTTCGGTAATTAATGATTTTAATTAGATTAATGGGTAATTAGTGAGTATTAATAAGGGGTTTTGGTTAGTATGGTAGTATAGGATGTATTGTGATAGTTATTATGTGATTATTGTAGGATGAGACGGATTTATGAGACGAAATCGATTGGATTTGCGTAGCTTGTTGAAGAATGCTAAAAGGTAGGTTAGTCATACTCAGTTTCGGTATTATAGATAGGTTTTGTATGCATTTATGATTTTATTCTATGATATGAGTAGTCTTGCATTCACATGGTAATTCAGGTCGATGTTGAGTTTATGTATGAGTCGGAATTGTGTCTTGTATGACATTGGTTGTGATTGACTTGAGAATTTGACTCTTGGACATGTGGTTAAATCATGGTATGATGGTAATTTGTCGGATATGGGATTGTAATCGGTATTGTGTTTTAATTGAATTCTCATGTCTTATGTTTGGTTGGATATTGATGGTGGTAATGTGGTGATTGTATTGGAGACGGAAGGCAGTTGGGAGACCGTCTTCCGCTTGTGTTGCCACTTGGAGCTTCCAACTCCAAGAGGATGTGCACATTAATGGCTTGAGTTATGGAGGGACACGTCAGGTTGAGTCACGTTGTCTGGCAGGGGAACCGAGTCGCTTATGTTATTTGTCACCTATTTCTGGGGTGGCCTGTGTCGATCCATATGATATTTCCGATCATATGAGGAGCAGGTTGATTTAAGATTTTGATGCATACGAGATTTGGGGCTGTGCTTCGAGGTTGGAGTCGAGTTGGTAGACATGAGATAGTGGTTGCATTTAGATGATTTGTATTTATTTTTCATACCATTTGTAATTACTAAACTTGTATTCAATAAAATGTTCTTTTATTGGAGTTTTGAATCACTACCTCGGGCAACCGAGATGGTAATGCTTTGATTATCTTGGCCGGATAATTGGGGTGTTACAAAGTGTTATCAAAGCGACGATTTTGGAACCTAAACTAATGAATCAAAATTAATTTAGGAGTGTCTAATAAAATGAACCCGACATGAGTATGATAGGAGATTTGTTTTGGGTGAGTAGGCGCCCTCATGCCAAAACTAGTGCCTATTGGATTGGTTGGTCACCGCGTGGTTGGGTATATGTATGAGAATGTTGTGTGAATTATAATATAGTTACATGTATGTGTGATGAAGGATGCATTTTTGTAACATGTGGTTGTCTATGACGCGTAATATGATGAATTGTGGGAGTTGAATGAAAGAACTGTGGATGGGACATGTTTTCAAGGAAATGTGTTGTTTATGCATGAGGGCGCTAGTCCCGAATTTTGATATGTGAATATCATATACGTGTTTCGATTATTAGTGTCATCGTTAGAGTAAGAATAATGATGATAGTCGTAAGAATGTGCGTTAGTATGAAGGTAATGTGTTGTGGATGGTAAGTATGATGCCATATGGGCTAACCCGGGGAAAGTCACCACTAGTTGGTGGACTTCCGAACCTCTTGTTCGGTTGCAGGGATACCTTATCTGAGTTTTAAACGATAATTTTCAACCTTACTGTGCTACTCGACCGAGTAGGAGGACCTACTCGACCGAATGGAAATCCCAGAACCATTGGTTCAATACCGGAAAACCCACTCGACCGAGTCGACTCACACTTGACCGAGTAAGTCTCTCACTCGACCGAGTAGACCGATTACTCGACTGAGTGAGTCACTCACTCGACCAAGTGAGTTACTCGGGTAAGAGTAACTCGGCCGACTCATCTATATTCTTCTTATCCTTCATTCTTATCTTCATATTTTCACATCTCCATTTCTACCTTACCAAAATCTCACTAAAATTTACCTTTCTTACTCTCTTGAGCTTGGAAATCCTATCATTACCTAACTAGTCTTGCTCTACTTACTCTAAGTTGACAATGTAAGCATCATCTATCCCATTTTAAATTTCTTCAATTTAGTTTTCTTTAGATCTACACTAGAATACTCGAATGTTTGCCTTAAAATGAATGTTTATGTTTAATTCATAATAGTAGTAAACTTTCTACACCATTATTGTTGTTAAAAATGAAAAATCTATGTCAAGTTCTTAATCACTATTGTTGAGCACGAGATGAGGAATTGTTTGAGCAATAACGGAGTTTCTTGTGGTTGTTGTAGAATATAGTTGACTAACAATGGCTTAACCTTGTTGGTAGTTGTAGATCTTGACTTATTTGTGAGAAAATTTTGTCATAAGACCATCTTAAGTTTTTGGATTTTCAGGGAAACCATGACCAAATTTTGATTTTTATGCTTAAAAATGCCATGTTGGGGTCTCTTAGAAATCAAGCGTGTTGGGAGTCCAGAGAGTTATGGCTAAAGATGCCATGTTGACAAATATTTGAAGTTGATGGGTGACGGTATTAATGATCCGGATTTGTTTTTTTAATCCAAGGGTATTTCGAATGAAAAGGTGCCGGTTGGGGTCATGCCAAGTGTTGAAGCAAAATTGGACTCATTTATGGAAAGTATTAGCGAGAAGTTGGAGACATAAGCCTCGATTTTGGCTAGTGTTGTCTCGGGTTTGGGGAAAGGATCATACAATGGTGGTGTTAGTAATGAGGATGTGTTGGCTTGGATGAAGGGTGCTGATGGGCGTCTTAAGTCTTAAGTTGTTAGAGCGAGGCTTAGTTACGGTGCGAGACGAGGTCTTTCGTCATAGGGAACATATGAACTTCTTGGTTAGCCAAGGTGGTGCGTTGGTTAAAGACGGAAAGATGACGCAGGAGGAAGTTGTTATGACTTTGGAGGATACAAATGAGTTGTCTTTGAAGGTCCTTAATTTCGAGATGTGCCTCACCGCTCAAGCTAATAATGTGTAGTCGTGCTTTGATCGTCTTGATTCCTTGGAGTACCGCACTCACCCCGGTTATGTGAACCCCAACAAAATCCATCACCCTTAAGCCTCTTTGCCCAATCCCAAAGGCCCAACTTATTTTGCTCCTTTTGTCTTACACTTTTATATCTTACTTTGTGGGCCTTCTAATCTTTTGCCGTTACTTTCAACTCGGCGCATTTTGGCATTCAACTACTATTTGACCCATAAAGCATTAAACATATTGCTTTGTATTTGATATCGTATTTTGCTTGCTTATGTTCATTACTTCTCAGTTTCTAATGCTTGTTATTTGGTTCTATTTCTTGCCTCGTACTATATCATTTTGGTTGTTTTATGTCCTGTTCTCGTCTTTTCGATGAAGTCATGAGGGGGAAGAATTGACCTTGATGTAGTATTTTCCTAAGCTTGCTCCTTATCAAGACCAATTGTCTCTTAAGGTCCTTAAATGTTTTCCACTTTGAATATACTTGATACGATCTTGTTTTCTAAAATGCTATAAGAGGATAGTATTATATTGATCGGGAACTATACACTTAGTCACAAATCTAAGTGACTTGCCATCATCAAAAGGGGGGAATTTGTTGGACCATATAGTCATATATGTTTATGTTTTAATGATGCCAAGTATATGTTATAATCTGTATATACATATTGCTCGTAATCGTTTGTTTAGTTTTTATAGATTAAACTTCTTTTCAATCTAGCAATAATGATTTGTGATCAAGTGAATTCAAGTTAACCTCATGGTCAAGAATTCAAGCAATAACAAGTGAGATTAAAGAGGACTTCATAATCAAGATCTAAGTCTTATCAAAGTCACGTGATAATATAGTGAAGCTCAAGAGGAGCTCATAATCAAACTAAAGAGATAAATCCTACATTAAAGATCTCCAGGAAGATTAGATAGTGTAGATCATCGTCTTATAATGTTATTTGAAGAAATGATTTTGTTGAGTAAAGTTTTATCTTTTTTAGTCATAACATCACTTACCAGACTCAAAGTTATAGGTGTTTTAACTATAACTTTGGGCTACAGTAAAAACTTAGCACGACTTTTGTTTGAAATGAGTTTTAAAGTAGTTTTTCAAATCTTATCTTTTTAATCTTTAAATGAAAAACGTATTTATAGTAGTTTGAGGTGTTGGACTTATTTGAATAGATAAATTATCCTTTAGTTAGCTAATACTTGTGTAACAACTTATGAGTTGTTCTTTTGTGACTAATTAGGGTTTTTTTATTTAACCCTAATCTAACCTAATATCTTAATTAAAGTTTTGCACGAAAAGCAGGAGGCTTATGAGCCGTCTTCCATGCGTGTTAAACTCCTTGTGCAAGCAAAGATTAGGGTAAATATAACAAGATTATCATTAGGGATATATATTTTATATCTCTATGATTACCTAGATTTATTCTATTTCTTTTACTAAGATATTATTAGATTAAATAATAAGATTGGATCTCCCTCTTGCCATATACCTCACACGAGATCTTCACCTTATCTAGGGTTTCATGGCAAAGATATTAAGTAAATATTTGTTAGAGATATTGTATCTCCTTATATTTACTTTATATCTTTTACCAAGATTTTACTAGATAAAAATAAAGGAATAAGATCTTTTTCCTTTCCTTAGGGTTTCCACAAGAAAACCTATATTTCCCTCTCTACTATAAATACAAACCATAAACTTATTCTTTGGAGGTAGACTTTTTCGAGCTTAATATTATTTTGTAAAACCGTGGTTTTCAAAAATCTCTTTGTAAATCTTTTTGTTTTCAAAATGTCGTTTTCTATCTTAAACTGCAATTATTTCTAAGTATCATTATAAGATAATAGTGCTTGGATTTTTTTTCTTATACGTTCAATTGTGTGAACATCAATGAACAGTCAAACACTTTCTTATTTACTTAAGATAGTCGAATATTAACGTACTCAAGTGACTTACAACTATAGTTAGTTAAACAAGTTGGTTGATAATTTTGTAATCCGTAGAAAGGTACTAAAGTTATTAATCGAGAATAGTGGACGTAGGTTTCGACTTGTGAAACTGAACCACTTCAAAAACCCCTCGTGTCCTTGCATCTTTTATTTTCGTTGTTTTCATTTCACTACGATTTGCACAATTAATTAATTATTTTAAGTTTAATTAATATACTTTGAATAATTAATTAACATATCACGCTATATATGGATAATCGAAAAAGTGGGGACATTTATTAATACTCAATTCACCCCCCCCCCCCCCCTCTTGAGTATTTCGAATCGATAGACTCTTCAAGGCTGCATCTAGATGTTGGCACATGTACTTCCTCAGGGTTGACTGCTTTACAGCCATAGACCAAAGAGTATGAGGTCTGTCCAGTTGAAGTTTTGGGTGTAGTTCTGTCTGCCCAGAGAACTAATGGGAGCTCTTCAGCCCATCTTCCTTTCCTTTTCTGTAACTGTTTCTTCAGGCAACTAATCACCACTTTATTATTGGACTCTGCCTGCCCACTTTCTTTAGGATAGCCTGGTGTGGAATTTACCAGGTTTATATTCGACTCTACGCATAAGGCCATTGTATTCTTTCCCATGAATTATGTGCCATTATCACACACTATTTCTGATGGGATTCCATATCAACAAATGATGTTCTTCTTGATAAATGATATGACTTCCTTTTCTTTAACTTTCCTGAATGAATCTTCTTTTATCCATTTGCAGAAGTAGTCTGTCATAGTCATCATGTATACTTTTTGCCCAGGTGCATGAGGTATTTTGCCTACAATATCCATCCCCCATTTCATGAATGACCATGGTGTTGATATTGAGTGCAACAGTTTAGACGGCTGATGGACGAATGGAAAATGTAATTGACGGGCATTACACTTAGAACTGTATGCCAGACAATTAACTCTCAGTGTCGGCCAAAAATAGCATGTCCTGAGAACCTTGCTCACTAGGCTTCAACCTCCTTTGTGGTTACCATAGTGTCCATCATGTATGTCCTGGATAACTTGCTCTGCCTTATGTGGTTCCAGGCACTGTAGGTATGGTCTAGCCTGAGAATTTTTAAAAAAAGTGTTATTGATGATGGTATAAGTATAAGTTTTAATCATAAATGCTCTTGCCACATGCCTGCCCTGAGGTAATATGCCTCGCAGGAGCCAATCATAGTAAGGACTAGTCCAAGAATCTGTGTTAATAGTAATAGGACGGACTTGGTCAGCCTTACTGATGGTTGGTTCAAGTAGGTTAAGAATAGGTATATTATCAAAGATTGCAAGCTGAAATTTGATCCTAGGATGGCCAAAGCATCAGTCTGGGTGTTCAAGTCCCTTGGAATCTGATTGATATCAAATGAAATGAATTTTGCACAAAGATTTTTCACAATTTCCAAATATAATATCATCTTTGAATCGTTTGCAGCATAAATTCCTTTGACTTGATTCGTAATTAGGAGTGACTCGGATTTTACCTTTAAGTTATGCATACCAAGATTAATGCTTACCTTGAGTCCAGCTATCGGGGCGTCATATTCAGCTTCATTGATTGTGGCTTTAAATTCACAGCTGATGGCCTCGGCTATTTATCGGGTTATTTGATAAGGATAATCCAAACTATCACTGTTCTGCTCAAAGTAATCCAAACTATCGTTTAACCTAAAATAATCTGATTTATGTCATTGTTTAACTTCTATTGCTCTTGTCCTCTTATTTACCGTCTGTCACCAGTTACCTTCCAATTTTTGTGGGTTACCTTTGCTTTCTTTATACCAATCTTCTTCTTCCTCCTTTGTCATTTATACAGTTATACCAGCTCTACCTTCCCCTTTCCTTTATTTTTTTCCCAAATCTTATAACAAATAAACCAAAAATATAAAAATCTTATCAATAATAAATATCCCTTTCTTATAAACCAACCGTAAAAAATACTTATCACCATTGATGCCGGCCCTTACCCAACAAACAAACAACTTCCTTCATATCTCCAGATTCAGGGTGTTCCGTTGACAATGACCCACCATTTTCACAGCTGCTACCATACAAGCCAATCACCACGGGGTGTTTCGAAGTCGGGGATAACGTCAGAGGCACAATGAAGTTGGATGGACCCAGATTTTTTGTTCATTTTGTTATTGTTGGGATGTGGCGTAGATGCGGTAACGTGTTAGGAAGAGGCGCTAGCGGCGACGACGGAGAGAAGGATGGGACGATTCAAAGATTTGTGATGGAGGATATACGTTGGGGTTCATTGGGTTTTGGCAGAGTTACCATTATTCTATATAATTTGCTAAATCCTTCAAAATCCCACATTAAACTAACTCAAATCCATTCAACAAATTATCATAGGAGCACCAAAATTAATGGGTATTGGACATTTTTGCAATTTCCAAAGCTCATATTCACATCAAATTGCCCAGAACCCCAAAAGTTATGATTTGTGAAGTAGACTTAATTAAATTCAAGAGATTTAGAGGGTGTTAAGTGATGTATAAAATTGCCCAAAAGTTAAAAGTTTAAGATTTTTAGGAGTTAAGGAGATTAAGACGATGAGGTTTCAATCAATGGAAAAGATGGCGGGATGATTATGACGCCAAAATCAATTACGAAAAGGAGTACTATGATAATAAGTATGACAAAGATAGTGAACTTGAGGAGAAAGAAACTAATAACAGAGTGGTGGTGGATAAGGTGACGGTAGCGAAGTAGATAAACAAAAGGTTTTCAAATGATAGAGGAGGAGTAACCTTCTAAATAAGTTGCCCTTCGCTTAAACTAATAATAGATAAATGATGGTATAAATCAGATTATTTTGGTTTAAACAATATATAGGGTTATTTTGAGATGACCAGTAATAGTTTGGGTTATTCTCATCAAATAACCCTATTATATCCCCTTGTGGCGCTTTAAGTACTAATCTTAGACCGGTCCCCCTCATGTTTGTTACCCCGTCGATATATAAGATCCATTCCTGGTTGGACATGGGACTGTCTAATCTGTTTACTTCTTTGACTAGGTCAGGCTCTAGGGTTAGATTGAAATCAGCCACAAAGTCTGCTAAACCTTGGGAATTAATTGCTGTCCTTGGTTCAAAGGATATATTGTAAGTGCTAAGTTGGACTGACCACATGGCCATTCTGCCTGACAGTTCAGGCTTCATCAGGACATAGATTATAGTTAGGTTGGTCCGTACTAATATGGGGTGACTTTCAATGTAAGGACGCATTTTGGTACACGATACAATCAAATCCAAAACATATTTTTCAAGTAAACCATACCTCATTTCAGCGTTCATGAGACTTTTACTTACATAGTACACATGGTGCTGCTATCCTTCCACTTCTTTGACCAGGACTCCGCTTACTGCTGTCTAAATGACCGACAGGTATACTGCTAGGGGTTCTCTTTTGCTTGGCTTGGCCAATAGAGGTGGAGAAGAGAGGTAAGATTTTAGGTCCTGGAAGGTTGCTTCGTGCTCAGGCGTCCACTGGAACTGTTTATAAAATGCCTTGCATCTCTCGGATGATCCAGAGATAAACCTGTTCAGGGTTGCAACTCGTCCTGTCAGCTTTTGTATATCCTTAACAGATTTTGGTGACTCAAATTTCAGGATGGCTTTTGTCTGTTTAGGACTGGCATCCATTCCTCTTTTGGTCACCATGTATCCAAGAATTTGTTTGCTGAGACACCAAAGTGGCATTTAGATGGATTGAGCTTCATGTTGTATTTCTCCAAGATTTTGAATGCTACTTCCAGGTCTTTCACGTGATCCACAACTTTTTTTTTATTTGACCTCAATATCATCAATATAGACTTCCATTGTATCTCCAATTTGATCTTTGAACATCATATTGACCAAGCGTTGATAAGTTGCCCCTGCATTTTTTAGGCCAAATCACATTGTTATGTAACAGTATATGCCTCTTTCAGTGATGAATGCAGTATGTTCTTGGTCAGCTGAATGCATTTTGATTTGGATGAATCCATTGGAAGCATCCATGAACGTCAACATTGCATGCCCTTTGTTGCATCTACCATGGAATCAATATGCGGTAGTGGGAATTGATCGTTTGGCCAGGCTTTATTCAAGTCAATGTAATCTACACAGACTCTCCATTTTACATTTTCTTTTGTACTACAAAAACATTGGCCAACCATTCAGGGTACATGACTTCTCTGATCATTCCCATCTCCAATAGTTTGTCCACCTCTTCATTGATGATAGTGTTTCGCTCAGGGGCAAATTTGCCTTTTTTTTGCTGCATAGGCTCAAAAGATATGTCAATATTGAGTTTGTGAGTTATGACTTTGGCATCAATACCAATCATGTCAAAATGAGACCAAGCGAAACAAGAGATTTGTTTTTAAGAAAACTTACTAAACCTGGCCTAACTGAGTCAGGGGCATCAGATCCTTTCAACACGTACCTGTCAGGGTACTCAGGGTCTAGAATTATCTGATCGGTTTCCATCTAAGATTGCGCCACATAGGTACTCCTAACAGGGTACTATAATGTCTAGGCGAGGGACTTACCTGCCTTGGAAGGCTTGAGGGACTCAGAGTAGCATTCCTGGGCAGATTTCTACTCACCTATAATTATTGCTATCCCCCATTCAGTTGGGATCTTGACACACTGATGGTATGTTGAAGGGATTTCTTTTACATTTTGGATCCATGGCCTTCCTAGGATGACTTTGTAATAGGATTGGCAGTCAAGGACTCCAAATTTCTCGTAGGATGCAACTCCTTCAGCATAGGTTGGCAGGTATATTTCTCTAAGGGTATTCCTGGTTTCTCCATTGAATCCTACTAGGACGGTGTGTTGGATTGAGTGTCCTCCACAATAGTGCGTGTAGATATTAAATCTTATTTTAAGGAATATACTCGGGATATTCATTGGCAATACTTGTCAGCTGATCAACGTATATCGGTAACGGTTAGCTAACTAGAGTTTGACGTTACTGTCGTGTGACGGTGGTGTTCAGCTGATCCCTTTCGGTCACACCTATAGGAACAAACCCCAAATATTAACTAATCGTCTATATGAGATACAATAAWATTAGTCCCTTGATAAACTGACTAAAAGTTAGTGGATTAAGTTGTTTACGAGATAATTTGAATAAATCAAAAATGGTGTTAAAAATTTATTTTGGCACGAAATTTTTTGGTCATGCATACCTAATGCTATCAAAGAGTTTGTGGTCAGGTTTGGTGATTTGTGGAGTTATTTTGCTATTTATTATCTTTTTTGTATTAAAACCGAGTCGAAAAAGCCGAATTTTGGTTAAGAGTTAAGTAAAAAGATTTTGAAGTTGATTATGTTCTTGAATTTTATATGGTGTTTCATATGTGTTTTCAACATATTGTATACAAAATTTCGTAATTCGTTATTGAGTTTTGCATGTTTATTGATTTTTATGAGATAAAAGTCGATAAAATGGAATTTATATGCTCAAAAATATTAAACGAATTTTTCTGGGTATGAAAATTTTTGGTACATTTAAAACAATGTTTATAAAATTTATATGTGAAATTTATAAATTAATTTTGACCTTTTTGATGTTTATCGGTTTTTGTGATATATAAACCGATAAATATCGATGTTTTTGTTCTCAAAATTTATTCGAAATTTTTGGGCTATAATTTTTTTATTTTGAGTTCCTG
>VHZZ01002278.1:65357-82323 GCA_009801015.1 Silene noctiflora
CCTCTGTTTCCGTTAGCAAGTTGATTGGGCATGTTCTGTCGCAAACCTATGCTTTTCAGTTGGCAAGTATATTTTAAATACTTTCCATAATGCATCATTTAAATCTTGGGAGGTGAGTGATCATTGACAATTTTGCATGTGAATTGTTAGTTTGTAACTGTCGTAGGAAATGCGAGAAATTAAGCTGCCTATAAGATCAAAGGAGATTATTTGTATAAAATGGTTTTACACTAGGATTAGTGTAAAACCGATAGGTAATAGACTTAAACTACTTATGATACGAAGTATCTTTTATTTATTGGTTTTACATGTAAAATGATTTGACACAAAATTTTGACAAGATCAAATCATCCTCAATTCAACTATGGATTTTTAATAGGTTAACGCACCACAGCAACAAAATAATGGCAAATCCTGAACATACGAAGACTATTTGTCAATAATATAATTGTAAAATGGGTCCAAATACAATCCTATTATGAGATAAAAGTTATTAATAAATCATGTTTTAACGATAAATTTATGTATAACTGCCTTACGCATGTATTTAAACTCCTATAAATGACGCAGAACACCAGAAGACGAACATTCCTTTTCATGTAAATCTTCGTTTGCTAAAAAGTGTAATTTTTAAGGACGAGAAAGTGAGATACCAAAGGCCGAAAAGGGACTATAATCTAGGTGTTTTAATTTTAAGCGAACCTAAGAGCATGTTTGGCCTTAATTCCCAAAAATGAATTTTTGTTTTTCAAGCTTAATTTTTCAAAAGTGTTTTTCAAAAGCAGAAGCAACAAATTGATGCTTCTATTTCTATGGAAAAAATAGGAATTTTTAGCTTTTGTGAATTATTTGTTTAACTTTTAGAAAATGATGTGTTTGGCCAAAAAGTGTTTTTGAGTCTAAAAATACTTTTACAAGTTAGGCCAAACACGCGCTAAGAACTGAAATTCTCAAACCCTAATGCCTTATTGACCCATAAAATTGAGAGATTCCCGTGCATTGCACGGGTCATAAAACTAGTTGATAATAATTAGGTAATATATTGGTGATGGTGAAAATTGGATTGTAGAGTTTTACATAAAGGGTAGGTATTAGATTAGTCAATTGCATTCTTTTTAAGTTATTTGCGATTAGGGTGATAAAATCATGATATCAAGTGATTACATTATTCCATGGAGCAATAGAATAGTAGTCCTAGATTATGTATATGAGGGGTTTGTGGTGTTGTAAACATAATTAATGTGGCTTACTAAGAAATTGTGAATTAGTGGAATATTGAGGATTAGGGTCATGATATATTAATCGGGCAACATTTGAATATTTCATGAAAGCCCAAGAGAGAGCCCAATTGAGATGATATGGTCATTTACTATTTTGAAGTATTGATATTGAAACAGTATTAGCATAAAATCAATATCGTAATATTTTGTAGTTGGCATGTCAACTTAGGAAGGGAGCCTAAGTGGTCCGAGAATCTCAGATTCGTTTAAGAAGTCTGAGGTTCGATTTCTAATAAAAGCAAAAAAAAAAGAAAAAAAAGTACCTAATTTTTATATTTTTAAACAAGATTAATATGTGTAGTTTATTTAATTAACAAGTTGTTAAGGCGATAATAAAATTTCTAAAAATACACAAAATCCGTAGATTAATAATATGAATAATTAATAAGATAAAAAAAAAAAAGAGGATAAACAATAATTATTTATTTCATAAGATAAACTATAATTATTGCAAATACTGCTACTAATACACACATTAGTATCATTACCAAGCTAATGAGTGTCTTCACTTCATTAAGAGATTTCTCAATGGAATTATAAATCTCATCGGAGGAGATATCGGGTGATTTTGTAACACCCCCATACTCAGAGGCACCTTATCAAGGACTACCTCCGAATACAAGGATGTTACCATCTCGGTTTCCCGAGGCAGTGAACATCATAGTAACCATAATGAAACATTAATATAATTATAAGTTAATTGATTACAACATCTTTTCCAAACACGGAGTACAAACCAAACTAACAAAGTGATACTAAAATAAAAGTCTGCATAAGCTAATATATCGTGAGACTTCACCCTGCTAACCCCACCGCGCAGTCAACCACCATTATCGTCAATACCTGCTAAGTTAACTGCTCACCGTCCCCGAATGGATCACCACAGTTTTTTAAAACATTAAACGAGGTCAGTCAACTGAGCAACTATATAAAGTAAACAATGTAAACAAAATAGAATAAACACCACACCATCACCATCACCACACCACACCACACCACACAACAAGTAACCGACTACACACCGAAGTATGTAGCCTTGCCAGTGGAAGACCGTAGCCAACCACCTAAACCACCCACAATAACCCACATCCCTTAATGTGCAGATCCCCCCTACGCTGAGAGAACGCGGAAGGCGAACAATGGGGGCGAGACCACCTCTCATAATGGCTCACAAAACATTATCACAAATCACAATCTCAACACACCCAACACCAACATCCACCACCAACAACTCCATCACAACATCGTCACAACAATACCATCACACAATACCCAAGTCCCTTAATGTGCACATCCCCCTTATGCTGAGAGAACGCAAGGGGCGAACAATGGGGGTKAGACCACCTCTCACAATGGCTCACAACCACAATCACAATACCGTTGCCACCACAATATCACAATATAGATCAATCACAGTAATAATCACAGAGACCGTCACATTGCATCACATATAATTCCATAACYAACTGACCACAATAATATCACATCACATTAAACATCACAAGATCGTCACAATCATGAAATCATATCACAGTACACATAACACAACCATCACATTATACAATATACAGCTCTACAGTCAACTGAGTAAGGAAACCCTACCTCAACAAGCAATTCCGGCACAAGCAAGAGATCAATAGGCTTCCTCTACGAAGTCTCCTCCTATAACGCATCAATTAACACTAATAAGGCACATTATGCCTAAAACCCTCCAAATCAGAAATTAGGGTTTTATATTAAAGGCTAAAAGACTCAATTAAAGACTTACCCTTACAATTACGGTTTTGCGATGCGTAGAAATCCCAACAAACGATAGAGACGCGCCGCGGAATGAAGAACTAGAAGGAGGAGCAGTAAACGATGTCTAGGTTTTGTTTTAAAAGCGAAATAATGATTTACTGCTTCTCGTTCTAATATTTATACTTGTCGCTAAAAACCCGATACGAACCGGACACTCGACCGAGTGCACTGCACGTGACCGAGTACACGCCATTCGTCCGAGTCCCTAACTTCCAGCGTACTGACAAACCAAAATAGATGGACACTCGGTCAAGTACACTATACTCTGCCGAGTGTCCTTATACTAAAACCACGAGTATTACAGTCTTCCCTTCTTAAAAATGAACTTCGTCCTCGAAGTTCACGCCTATACCCATATAACACCACAACCCCACATAACACGACAACTTACATATATCATAACATACACTATGCTTACTTAAATACAACATAAAATCCACAAACAGAGATGAAAACACGATTGTTACAGATTTATTGGATGATTTATCCATAATTAAAGAGGAGATTTTTATGAGATTTTGGATAAGAAGTAAATGAAGTAAGTGGTAAAATGATTAAATTTTGTGGTTTTTTAATAGAAATTTTTTTTAAGAAATAATTGTCGGTAGGTATTGTGCTACTGTAGCATCAGTGGGTACTGTAGCGTCAGTGAACAGTAAGTGTCAGTGGAGACATAAGTAAGTACACAATCTATTTAAACAGTCAATAAAATAAATTATCTAGAGTTATAACGTATAAAGGAAACGGGAGAAAAAATTATTTAGTGAACTTAATATTTAATTTATCAGTGTGTATATTCCTTGGCAGAAAAGATAAGCTATATGCAGTGACAATTTTAACTAAGAGTATGTAGTATCTTGGGACGAACTAGGAAATGTGATTGGATATTCATCTAGATAAAAGAAAAACGGAGGTTCACATAAGACGAGGTAAAGTGGTATGCGTTTCTCATGGATTGTGATATAGATATACAAAAGCACATTTGCAAGACATGTGTGGTAACAGAGACAATTAGTACTAAATGTTTTATTCTTTACCTACCTATAGTTAGGCTTCGTGATTCAAAATTATGATAAAGGAAATTTGATTTAGTTAACTAATATTGCATGTTTAGAAGATTTAAAAAGATATGGGAATAGAAAAATTAGTGTAATTTATTATTCATGATGACGGGTATTCTGGTCGTTATGAGAGCAATGAGTGCACCTAATAGTGGAAATTTTGAAAGAAAGAGGAAAAAAACACATGCACCCTATATTTGTATACCTTTCAAGGGAATGAGATGTATAAGAGCATTTAGCTTTTGTGATGATATCATGGGAAAGCACAAGGTACTAGAATTTGTCAAAAACGGTCTAACATATCACCAGGTGAAAATTGAACATCAAAAGCCAGGAGGACTTTTGCAGCCATTAGACATTCCAACTTGGAAATGAGAGTCGATAGCAATGGATTTTGTAATACAAATGCCTCTGACACCACAGGGAATAAATGAGATATGGGTGATTGTAGACCGACAAACTAAGAGTGCACACTTCTTAGCAACCAAAACCACGTGGAACTCTGAACAGTTGGCAAAGATATATATACATAAAAAAGATTATCAAAACAAACAGAGTTCCCAAAACCATTACATCGGATAGTGATAAAAACGTTTTAGCGAAATTTTGGAAAAGTCTTCAGAATGCCCTAAGAACGCATTTGAGTTTTAGCACTACTTTTCAACCACAGATCCCAACACCAACAGAGAGAATAATTCAAAACTTTTGAGGACTTGTGAGAGCATGTGTTCTATAATTTCAGGGTTCTTAAGAATAACATTTGCCCTTGATAGAGTTCACATAAAAATATACAATAATAATTACCATGCTAAAATTGGAATAACATCCTTTTGAGGCTTGGTATGAGAGAAAATGTAGATCCCCAATATATTGGAGTGTTATTAATGAATTGAGGGTCATTGGACAAAATTTGACGTATAAAAGTGAAAAGCATATAAGGGAAAATGAGAACTATTCCAAGTCATCAAAAGAGTTAAGCTAACCTTAAAGACGACAAGTGGAATTTTAAGTAGGTAATTTAGATTTCCTTAAGGTATCACCTATGAAACGGGTTATTAGATTCCGGAAAAAGAGAATATTGAGTTCAGGATACATTGGACCATTTGAGATAGTTGCGAGAGTTGGTAATGTTGCCTATAGACTATCCTTCCAATAGAACTTTGGAGAATCCATGGCGTTTTTCACGTGTCACTCTTAAGAATGTATATCCCCGACCCTAGTCACAGCATTCACTTACCTCCAGTGCAAGTCAAGGAGCTAACCAACAAAGAGAAACCGATTCAAATTTTAGGTTATAAAGAAAAGGCTCTCCGTAACAAAGTTATTCAACTGGTAAAGGTGTTGTGGTCACATCACGAAAACACAGAGGCGACATGGGAAACAGAAATGGAAATGCGAAGTCGATATCCTTTTTTGTTCCAATAGAGTAATAATTCAATTTTCGAGGACGAAATTTATTTTAGGGGGGGTAGAATGTGATACCCCGAGTAAATTTTAATTATTTAGTAGATTTAAGTAAATTCTTTGTTAGAAAAGAGAAAGGATTTTTATCAATATGGAGTCGATAAAGTACCCAAAAAGAAATGGATCTCACCCGAAGGGATATATTAACCTAGTAAAATTAGAAAGGCATAATAACCTAGTATAGGTAAGATTCTAGAATAAGAATAAAATAGTTCGGTCGGAGTCCGACTCAATAATAATTTCACCTGTGGAATTATTATTACTAGACCTATCTCAAAGAAAATAAACCATAAGATAAAATATATAAGATATTTTACAATTTTTACATAGTATTTGTATCACATGTCAAAATGATTTAAAAAATAAAAAATAAAAGTAATAAATAATAAAAATATGTGGTGAATGGCATTTCACGTGTAAGTCTAGGAATAGGAGGGTGAAACCTTGTTTTTCATTTGGATGAAATCAAGTACATGTAAGAACACCTATAGGAGTTAAACCGTCATACTACAACTATAAATAGGAGGTCAAGGTGCTCCACATTTCACAAGTACTCACGAAAAAAAAGGAGAAACAATAAATTCTTTCATAAACTTAGCTAGTGCTCTAGTATTAGCATAGATGAATGGATACTTGTATGAGGTATATTTCCTACCCCTTCATCTAAGTTAATGTAATAAGTAATTAAGTTGTCGTAATAATTACTTACCCGTTATTGCAATGTATGTGATTTATTGCTCATGTGATACTGTACTATGCATGTTATGTTGCACCCTTATAATTTACGTCATATGATTTGCATGAGATATGATCTGGTACTGGATATGTTAAGAATTGACGTTATAATGCTCACATAGTAATGTGTTATCATATTGTTACTATGATGTACATTTGGCCAATGTATCATCCGAGGACATTATTATTGAAAGGGACCAGACCACATTATTTTTTTATACCATGTACATGGAAGGGAGCTTAGAAGTGGGCTCGTCAGGGGGCTCGGCAATTGGCTCAACTCCGTTATATCCGGATAAAAGAGAAAAAAAGAAAGAAAATGAGAAAATGAGAAAATGAGAAAAAGAAGGGTTTCAGACCCAGAGATTGGTATCCTGTGTACACGGAGGAGGGCTTAGCCTAAGGTAGTCTTGGCTCCGTAATGTGGCCCTGTTCAATAATAATGACCCAAATTATATTAGTTTGAGTTGGAGGTTATGGGAAATATACTCAACCTGTGGTTGGTTGACCCTTTATTTTGTTAATCTTTTTCAGGTATAGGAAACAGGGAAGGGCATGAGTGAGGTTGACATAAGGAAAATGAAATAAGAATAATGTGTCGTAATAAGAAATTCATATCAGTAAGACATGTTACTAGTTATTCTGGTTGTACTGAAGAATAATGTAAGCCTTGTATTTCTCTATATGGGGAAATACGTCGGTAACGCTCTGTAATTTCCGCTGCTATTAAAAACATATACCATTTTGTACTCCTTTTGTTTACGGGGCGTTACAGAATCTCTATAGTAAGGGCTCATATCCCCAATATTGAAAGTCCCATGCACCCCATAATCACCAGGCAAATCAACCTTGTATGCATTTGGCCCTATATTCTCAATAACCTCAAATGGACCCTCAGCTCTTGGCATCAACTTGTTTTTTCTTTTTGCTGGAAATCTCTCTTTCCTTAGGTGGATCCAAACCAAGTCCCCTGACACAAATTCTTTCTTTTTTCTAGGAACCTTGGACTGTTTCTTATACCTCTTATTAGCCTTCTCAATTTGTTTCTTGACTCATTTAAGTAGCTTCGGCATCTTCTTAGCCCTGGTCTTAGCATCAAAATTCACCTCTTCTCTTGGCACATTGAATAGTTCTAAGGGAATGAGTGGATTAACCCCATAGACTATCTCAAAGGGATTGTGACCAGTTGGAGCAGATGGTGCCCTTTTGAATACAAACTCAGCTTGTGACAGTTTTAAATCTCAATCTTTCAATGACTTGCTGAAAATGCATCTTAGTATTCTCCCCAAAGTTTTGTTTGTGACCTCAGTCTGACCATCTGTTTGAGGAATGTGAGAAGTACTGAATAGCAGCTTAGTCTTCAACAGCCTTCACAGAGTCTTCCAAAAATAGCTCATGAACTTGGTATCTCTATCAGACACTATGGTTTTGGGCACCCCATGTAGCCTCACAATTACCTTGAGATAAAGCTCAGCAACACTAGCATCATCCTCAGTCTTCTTGCATGTTATAAAGTGAGCCATCTTGCTGAACCTGTCAACAACCACCATCATTTAATCCTTTCCTCTCTGGGTTCTTGGCAATGCAACAATAAAATCCATGCTCACATCCTCTCAAGGCTTGTTTGGCACTGGCAGTGGTGTGTATGGGCCAGCTTGGAATGAGCTCTTGGCCTACTGGCACACTGAACACCTTCTGAGGGCAACTTGGACATATCCCCATCATTCTAGGCCAATAAAATTGGTCCTGCAGTATCTCCAGTGTCTTTTGGACCCCAAAATGTCCCCCTAGGCCACCTGAGTGCACCTCCTTGATCAGCAGGTCCCTGTAAGAGTCCTTTGGCATACACAGATGGTTGCCATGGAATAAGAAACCCCTCTGTAGTACATACTTGGTCCCCTGAGCCCTGCTCCCCTCAGTCTGAGCTATCCACTCCTCAGAGAAATATGGATCATCTTTGTACATTTCTTTCATGAACTCAAAGCTAGAACTCTTTGCTCCATGATTGTCAGCAAGGAATGCCTCCTTGAAAGTGCATCCGAAACAACATTATGTTTGCCTTCCTTGTATTTACTTGAAAAGGTAAATGACTGCAAGATTTTAACCCATTTGGCATGTATGTGATTCAACTTGTGTTGGCCACTTATGTATTTCAAGGCCTCATGGTCAGAGTGTAACACAAAGGGCTTGGGTTTCAGGTAGTGACTCCAATATGAAAGAGTCCTGACAAGTGCATAAAATTATTTGTCATAAGTGGAGTAATTTAGCCTGGCGCCATTTAAATTTTCACTGAAATAAGCCACTGGTTTCTGGCCCTGAATTAGCACTGCTCCAATGACAACACCACTGGCATCACACTCCACTTCAAGCAACTGATCAAAGTCAGACAACTTCAGGACGAGGGTTTCACACATCAACCTTTTGATTTTCTCAAATGATTGTTGACCACCTTCAATCCACCTGAACTCTCCCTTCTTCATACACTTAGTGATGGGTGCCACAATTGAGCTGAAATTCTTAATGAATCTCCTGTAAAAAGATGCCAAACCATGGAATCCCCTTACTTCAGTGATTGTTTTAGGAGTTGGCCAAGATTGGATGGCTGCAATTTTGTCTTGGTCAACTAAAATGCCTCTCCCAAACACAATATACCTAAGAAATGTCACCTCCTCAGTCATGAAGATGCACTTCTCCAACTTTCCAAATAATTTCTGATCTTTGAGAATCTTGAAAATATATTCAAGATGATTGAGATACTCACTCTTACTGTTGCTGTAAATCAGGATGTTATCAAAATAACTACTGCAACCTTGCCCAAACATGGCTTAGCACTTTAGTCATCAGTCTCGTGAAGGTGCTTGAGGCATTTGATAACCCAAATGGCATGACCAGCCACTCATAGAGCCAATGCTTGGTTTTAAAGGCATTTTTCCATTCATACCCTTCCCCGATCCTAACATGGTGGTAGCCTTGCCTAATGTTGATTTTTGAGAATACCTTGGCTCCACTCAATTCATACAGCATGTCATCAAGTCTAGGTATGGGAAACCTGTACTTGACCGTGATATTGTTGATGGCCCTAATTTTTGTGCACATCCTCCATGTGCCATCCTTCTTAGGTACCAGCAAAGTAGGTACAGCACAAGGGCTCTGAGATTCCCTCACAAACCCCTTGTTCACTAGTTCCTCAATTTGCTTCTGCAATTCCTTGGTAGCATTGGGATCACACCTATATGCAGGTCTGTTAGGGAGCACAGATCCTGACACTAGGTCAATCTGATGTTCAATGCCCCTCAGTGGTGGTAACCTACTAGGCAACTCTTTAGGGAACACATCTCTGTACCTCAGGAATAAAGGTTCAACTTTTGCAGGCACATCAGTCCCTTCTCTTTCTGTTACCTCTTTTGACAACAAGATTATCACAGGCTGCTCTTGTTTTAATTCTTTGATCATGGCTGACTCAAATAGAAATAACACTCCATTGATCTCTTTAGGCATGCTCGGGCTCCCATAGTTTCTCTGGTTGGGGGGTAATGGGGTCAGTGTGACCTTCTTGCCTTCATACTTGAAGCTATAAATGTTTTACTTGCCCTGGTGTATGGTGTTCCTGTCAAACTCCCATTTCCTACCCAGCAATAGATGACAGGCATCCATTGGAACAACATCACACAACACCTCATCCTTATACACCTTTCCAATAGATAATGAGACCAAGCATTGTTTGTCCACTCTCACGTCTACTCCTTTGTTCAACCACCTCAACTTGAATGCGTTTGGGTGCTCCTAGGTGGGTAAACTCAGCTTGCTGACTAAAGTGGTGGAAGCTACATTGGTACAACTCCCTCCATCAATAATCATATTGTATACTCTCCTCCGAACTGTGCATCTGCTTCTAAAAATCAGGGATCTCTAGTCAGCTTCTGAAGGTTCTTGTTGTGAGGCATGGCCCTCCATAAGACTAGGTTGTGGCTTGTATCAAGGTAAGCTACAACTTGGTCCTGGCTTGGTTCCTCCTCAATATCTATCTCCTCCAATACCAAGCTCTCCTCAACCTCATACTTAACCAGTCCCTCCCTCTCCCACTCTTCTACTTCCATAGCAGTCAATGCCCTCTTAGAAGGACAGTCCTTTCCGAAATGCCCATATCCCTGACATTGGAAGCACTTAATTTTTCCTTCAGTCACAGGTGGGTTGGTTTTCTGGTTCATGACTCCCTTCCCCTTGTCTAGTGTAGTTTGGGTTGTTGGTTTTGGTGTTTCTCTAATCCTGACACCACTGTAAGTCTTAAACTGAATGGGCCTAGTGATATTCTTAGGCACTATAGTCTTAGACTTTCCTATCTTTTCCACTCTAAGGGACAACTTCACAACATCATCATAGACCACAAGGGTTGCATTCTAACCCTGCTTGCAATATTCTTGTCTAGCCCCTCAAGAAATATGGCAATTCTTTGCTCGGGTTTTTCATTTATCTCACATTGTAGAGTCAATTGCTCAAATTCTCTTAAATAGGACTCAACAGGCCTCTCATCTTGCCTCAGGTTAGACAACTTAATAAAAACAATTCTGAGTATAATATCTAGTGACAAACTTACTCAGCAATTTTTTTTTAAGTTTGGACCAAGATCTAAGAGGTTCTTTCCCTTCTCTAAGTCTTTGGTGTTTCACATTATCAAACCACAGAGAAGCATACCCTTTTAGTTTCAAGATAACAACTTTAAAGGCCTTAATATCAATATAACCCTTGTACTCAAAGACCTTCTTAATATCCCTAATCCATCTAACAAATCATCAGGATTAAGGCTACCAGAAAATTCAGGGATTTATACCTTGAGGTGTTTGTCTGTGTGTTCAGGGATCTCCTCATGGGTTCAGCTTTCATCTGAATATGACCAATCTTCCTCCTCCTGAAAAGGTTGGCCTCTTCCTGCTCCCACATTGCCACGGCCTCTTCCTCTTCCTCTTGCTCAATACCAGCAACTCTCTCTTTACTCATGTTTTTTTTTCTTTTTTTTTGTGTTTTTAATATAGGTAGGGATGATGAACTCACAAAGACTCTCAACCAAGGCTCTGATAACCAAAATTTGCAATGTAATACCCAAGACGTGACTGGAATTGGATTGATCCTGACAAACTTTCGCTCAGACAACACTCTCACAATGCAATAAACTTTGAAAATTTGGATAAAATAGTAAATGGTCACCTAAATTAATTAAATTAGGTGATAATTAACTTTAGTACATAAACTAGGACTGAGTAAATTTTCAAGAATTTTTGAGCACTCTAAGTGTTTTTAATAAATGACTTGACTTAACCTAACATAAGGGATCTGACAGATTAAGTATGACTCTGAGTTATGATGAAAACAATTAGCACAGGATATCAACTCAAATCCCACAGAACATTTACAAGGAAGTAAGTTAACAATTTGGACAATTTAAACTGAAATTTATCACAGTCACAACACATGATTGATTGAGCTCTACTAACAGACTTTGATCAACACCTACAGTCTAAGCACAAGATGTTATCAGGCCCGACTCTTAACTACAGACTAAGCACAAGTTAAAGAGGTTTTGGTTTGAGAGAAATCTCAGGTTTTCATTCAATAATCAGCTGCCATCAATGCAGGGAGGTAGAGGCCCTTATATAGGCCCTCATGTGAATTATAATGCAATAAACCCTAAAAATATTCATTTAAGGGCCAAGACTAATCCCTATGATACAAACAAAGTACTTAAAGTTATTTACAAACTGAGGAAATAAAAATAAAATAAATCCAAACTGAAATAAGGCAAAGTAGAATTGCAGGTGACAATGACATCTTGTGTATTTGGCGGTGGTATTTCTTTGGCTTAGAGCTTGTGGACGAGCTGCCGTAAATGCTCCCCTTGGCTTACTCTATGCTGCAACTGAAGTTGGCAAGGCAGCACCGAAAGTGCTTTAGGAAAAAAACTCCTTTTGTTTAACCAAAACTGGAAATCTGCTTTATACTTTTTTTTTGTCAGCAATCATTTGCAGCTTGGGTTTTCTGTTATTTGCACTAAGAATTGACCTTGGCTCCCTAGGACTTTTTTTGGACTCAGTTGAATAAGCTTTCAGCTGATCATGGTGGCAGCTGGTGGTTATACTCAGAGAAAAGGTTTCTGACCCTCAAAACAGGCCCTGCAGTGGTTGTGGTTTGGCTATTGTCATTGTGAGTGTTGCTTGGATCCTGGCCTGTGTTGGCCTGGTCCTCAGCTCCTACTGCAACTCTAAATTGCGTCTCCAAAAATTGGTGCTGGTACTTTGTTTTTATTTTCCATTTTTATACATGTTCTCCATGCAATAAAAATAAATACATGAAATTACCTAATAACCCTAACTAAAGTGACTTGGATTATGTTTTCTTGCTTGTAAAATTCAAGGGCACTATCGTCATTGGCAAGGAAATGAAACATAAATAGCAAAACGCAGCACTTAAGAGAATTGGCTAAAAGCTGGTCACATGTTGCGAATTTGTGCTCAGGGACGGGATTTCGACGACCGTGTTGATGGACGGCGCCGAGCACATGGCTGAATTGGGCGAGATTTGTAGTGTGTTCTCAGCCGGGATTGTAGGCGGCAGCCGGCTCAGGGTATGTAGACAAGAACGAAGAAGGAAGGTGGTCACTCAGCCGGTTGACCGGCGGAAGGGGACCCGGCTGGTGGAGGAATTGGCCTGATTGGGTCGTTTCACGGCTGCTGGAATGGGGATTCATTGGTGTTGTTGTTTATGCTCCGTGGTTGGTGGTGGTCAGAGGCGAGCTTCAGCGAAACGATTTCGGTTTGTGGGTCGGTGGTTGAATGATCAGGTGTACGACGGAGATGGTGCACGAACCAATGATGATGGTGTGGTGATTAATGTGGTGGATTGATGGTGAATTGATGTGTCGTGGTAGCTGAGTTCAGTTGTACTGCTGCAGTAGTGCTGCTCGGTGTGAGCTCATGGTGTTTGATGAATGTGATGGTCATTTTGGTGGGAATGAACTGTGGTTGATGACGGGGTTGTTAATGGTTGTTTGGGCCTGGTTAGGCATCAGAAGCAGGACGGAGTAGGCGAGAATGATGGTCTCCAATGGAGGCTGATGTCGGGTTTATTATTGTGGTGATGGGAACGAAGACGGAGCAGCGGAGGTGATGAGCAAATTGAGGGTGTAGCTGCTCATGAATTGGAATGCTCGCATCAATTGGTGATCGAGGTCGCCGCTGTTTGATGAGAGGAGCAGCACGGTGGAGTAGTTGATTGATTAGTGTAAATGGTGGTGGAAGGAGGTGAGTTTATGGCTGAATTAAGACGGGAGTGGGAGCTCGAATCCGGGCAGCCATGGATTTTGGTGTTTTAATGATGATGGAAGAGGTTTGAGTTGAGCTCTGAAATGGGTATGCTGACAAATGACAATCACGGTCTAAGGTTAAGGGTTGACCTTCATTTCCTTTCCCTTTGACTAGTAGCTTTAACCCGTCTTTTCCGACTCGAATAACTTCAATTCACGAACCACTCTCTACAAAATATAAACAAGCAAAAGCAGTACCAAGCTCTACGAAAAATGACAATTATTTGCAAGGTTTATAATTAACTAACTAATTAATAATTAAACTAATAAATAAGCTATTTAGTTAAAAAAGCACACAAAATCGAGTTAAATATAAGATAAAAGTATGGATAAAACGCTACCAAATTACTAATTATCAACAGTACCCTTCAAGAAAAGGACATTCATAGCTTACTGCAAATTGATACAGTAATCTGTTAGAAGTATTTATGTAGCGGTAATTACTATTCTATCCTTTTAGTTGGCGCAAACCTAAAAGCATGAATTATAATTTAAGACAATCCTCATAGCCGAATCAAATAAAGATAAAAATAAGAAAAATTGTGAGATGTTGATAGTGGGATTTGTCGTCGATTCCCAATAAAAAACAATTTATAAAACTCCCAAATTAAGTAGCATAATAAGGGGTCGAATCCGCAAGGATGGGGTGGATGATACGTACGTAGTTTGTTCAAACCTATGTTTAATCAAGTAAAAGAAGATTGAGGTTTTTACTAACAACTAAGATAAACTAAGACAAAGCAAACACAATGATATGTAAACAATTGATAAAAAAAGATTATTTAATAGGAATACTCCGCACTATTGAGATACTTCTCAAAATACTCTAAACTTTAATTTAACTACCAATATACCAAACTTTTACACTCTTTCTCTGTTATTAAAACAGGTGGAAGAGCTACCTGCTGAACGATTTTTTTTTTTTATTTTTTAACCCTCCCTTTATTATGTAAACACCGTTAATCTTCTCTTTCTTTTCCAAAATAGCAAAACTCTATTGACACTCTCCAAAATACCATTGATTTTGTGTATAGAAGATGTGCAGACCAAAAATTGCTTACAATTTGATTTGAGTGTTTATCAATTTTATATTATTTAATTTTCTTATATCGAGTAATCCCCAAATTCAAAACCCAAAAAATAAAAATTTAAATTTGCAATTAGTTTACAAATGTTAATTAAGTAGAAGTAAATTAAATTAAGCGTCTATTATCATTACAATGGCTTTCATAAGTGATAGTGGGAAAACAATAGGACTTGCAACTCATAACAAAAAATTAACCCTTGATCTACGTCATGCTTCTGAAAGTCAACATTCTTGGTGATAGTGGGTAATCTTTCTCCTTAAAATTACGTCTTTTCATTCAAAGATTGAATTTAGATCATAATTAATTAAAGTTCATGCCTTCTATTTGATCTTTAATTGTGCCATAGACATACTGGCATGCTATCTCTTCCTTATCACCTCATTAGCTCACTTAATCGCTCTTCGTAGTCTATACCCACTTTTCCTTCTCCATTGTCAGCGCTGTTTATTGTGATACCTACCTCAACAATGCTTTTTCCACCTACATCTATTTCATCCCTGGTATAATTGCGCTTATTTGGATTGGTGTGAAGGAGATTTGGTCGGGAGTGATTGTGGGTTTTATGTGAAGATTGCATTTGAAAGAGTGAGAGTTGAGGAAGAGGAAATAATAAAGGTAGAGCAGAGCTAATAAACTTTTACAATAAAAAAAAAGGAAGGAAACTTTTGGAAAAAAAAATTGCAGGTTTGAAGAGGTTAATAGGAAGATGAAGATAAGTTATAAGGGGAAACGTATCTGCTGTGACAGGTAAACAAAAGACCAATTCTGTTAAAAGGGAAGAGAGGTAAAAGTTGGGTATATTGGTAGTTAAAATTTAGTTTGGAGTATTTTGAGAAGCACTTTAATAGTTTGAAGTATTCTCATTAAATAACCCTTGATAAAAACTAGGGTCTTTGTGTTCCCCTAAGCAAGGCAAACTAAGTTCTCATTAAATAACCCTTGATAAAAACTAGGGTCTTTGGGTTCCCTTAAGCAAGGCAAACTAAGTATTGGTATTAATGGGTCTTGGGTAATTATTAGCCTAGGAATAAAGGACTAATTACTTAGTCTCTCCTAAAGAGCGACACAAAATTATCACAATGCATCCAAAATCATCATAAACATATTATCGAGCATCCATATAAACTTTCATCTATGAAGATACTAAGCATAAATTGAAGAAAGGCATGAACTTTCATACATACATTTCAACAAACATCTTCTATGCATGTTTACAAAGACCAAGCAATTTACCTAAAACCAAACATTAACAACCCCATATGCATAGTTTTAATACTCACTTAGGTTCCCTCTAAACCCCTAGGGGGTGACTAGTCACTCATACTTGTAGGACAAATGTAAACAATTGATGAAACTAACATAAGTGAAACAATAGACATAGTGATAACTCAAGTAACAAGTAAAAAGGAAAAGGAAATGTAAACAATTGATAATTAAACTAAAAAGAGAAGAGAATTATATCAAACAAAAAGTAAAGCTTTAAACTTTGAATTGATAATAAAAGAGATTTTTCAATTTTTCCAATTACAACCCAATATCAAAATGTAAACTATTAAACTAAACTAGATCTAGGCTAAATGGCTAAGTAATTAAGGCTTAATTAGGGAAAGATAGAAACTTGATTTAGGAAACTTGCATAAAATTAGTAAGAAATTCAGATCTAGGCTAATGTGTCGAAAATGAATTAGGGAGGGGTATGTAACACCCCTACTTACCAAGGAAGCCTGAACTAGGTCTTCCTTGACAACCAAGGGCGCTACCATCTCGGTTACCCGAAGTAAGTATATATCAAATAGACCATCTAAGAACAATACTTAATTATTCATACAATTTATGTGAACAACTGGAAAGTAGACTAGTACAACCGATGACTCTACTTTAGCTACACTTATGTCAGCAACAGTGGTCTCCCATTCCCAACATGAACATCACAGAGAAGCATCCAAACACCCATTGCACCTGCAATACAACCTGCTCACCATCTCCGAATGGATCATCACAGTTTTATAAACATCACGGGGTCAGTCAACTGTACAATAAAATAAGAGTAAACAATGTAAACAATTCAATACAATCACCACACCGTCACCACACCACACAACAAGTAACCGACCCAAAGTGTTTAGCTCTGCCAGTGGAGGACCGCAGCCACTCTGTTGGGGCTGGTGTCCTATACAGTTAGTG
>VHZZ01002279.1:71814-86046 GCA_009801015.1 Silene noctiflora
AAGAAGGAGACTTTGTTTGTGCCCTAAAATCCGAAATATTGACATGTAAGGACATATATTTCTTCTTTATACCTAAATTTTTTATGCATGCACTATATTCTTTTTCATTATGATGATAATCAGTTTTGGTGTGACTAAAAAAGTATATTTAAAACCTACAAGTCGGGATTTGAGTTTAATTATATTAAATTATATAATCGTATTTAATCTAATTAAATTAGTTAGTAATTATATTTAATTATCGTAATTAGGTGCCGACTTTATGGAGGAGCACATTTGTATTTGGTTGCTTTATTATTTAACGAGATTGCTAAAATGTAGGTTAATCCTACTCAGTTTCAATATATATTTGGATGGTCATGTGAGTCGTTATGGAGTGTCGTTGCATCATAACGTGTTTATCGTAATTCATATGTTATTTGAATTACATTATTATGACATGACATTGGTGATATTGAGGAATAGATATTCATATCGTAATTGGAACCGTGTATCCTGATGAGTCGGTAATTGGTATATTGTGTGGTATCTTATATTTATCGTGTTTGTCATGCATAATGCGTTATATGTGTTTGTGGATGTTGTTGGCGGTGTTACGGTGGTGTTACTCGTTCTTATGGAGACGTGAGGCAGTTGGGAGGCCGTCTCACGCTCGGGTCGCCTCTCGGAGCTTCCCACCTCGAGAGGGATGTGCACATTAATGGCTTGAGTTACGGAGGGACACGTGAGGTTGAGTTATGTCGTCTGGTAGGTTATCCGAGTCGCTCTCGGGCCCGGTACTACCGGTGTGTCCGGAGTACCTTTTTACGGGCTGCGGTCCGGCTGTTTTGGTGGGCGGTGCTGCAGTGCCGTTACCGGGTTGTGGGTATTTATGGATGTGTCCTGTTACCGGTGTGATGTTATTGGAACTAAGTATCATTCATATATTTGTCATATTGCATAATCATATTTCGTATGTGTAACACTCCCATTTATTTAGGAGCCTTTAGCAAGACATTCCCAATAAACAAGACTGTTACCATCTCAGATTACCGAGGCAGTGTATAACAAAGTATGGCAATCCAAAGTACTTTATTTAAATACCGTTAAATAATCTCGTTACAACTTATCAAACTGAACTGAGTTATTAAATAATACATTACTCGCACCGAAAAGTAAATAAAGTATGTAAAATAAATAAAGATCGTCTGAACTAGGTGAGCTAGACAATTAGGTAGACTCAGCCAATATCCCCACGCTTCCCCATGAGCTCCCAAGTCAGCTATCTTAACCTGCCATCAATATGCTCCCCAATAATGGTTCATCGCAGGTGTTTACAGAATACACTGTCAACCAAAAGGTTGAGTAGGATAAAATAAACACTAGATAACGCATTCATAATGCACAAACAAAGCCAATTGCCAATGCTCAATCACTGAGCCATCCTCACAAAATTCCTCCAGGTCATGAGCCCGAGGCCACTCAATCAATCACTCACGAGATCCACCAGCGACTAAGCCTGGGGCATTACAATAATCATCATTCACTCACGAGATCCACCAACGACTAAGCCTGGGGCAGTACAATAATCATCATTCACTCACCATAATCTCTCATTAATCCATATCGTAACCACGCAACATAATATGCATCACAATTAAACCAGCCATTAAATGCATCCAACAAACAATGCCACATAACAAATATAGCACATTAAACCATCCAGTTGAGTAGATTATCCTATATTTTAGCAAATACGTCTCAGCAAAATCCAGCAAAGCAACTATAAGTAACCCACCTCAGATTCGCGACCTAAACAATTAATAATAAATATACAATCACAATTCACATAATTTATACGATTATTATATAATTATAATTCGTTAACAATAAATTACGTAAATTAACTAATTAAATAAACTCGAAGACGAAAAAACTAATTAAACTAATTACGAAAAACACTCACAACTACTCTCCTCACCCGCGCCGAAACCCGACAAACACCACCCACACGACCACCTATTCACGCCCAGCCACCCGTGGTTCAACCACCCGTCACCACGGCAGCCCTGCCATCCACTAATATTGCCGACCAAGCCTCACCAACACCTTAAACACACCTCATCAACACACGGTGCACAACTCCCTCACAGACACTCAAACCCGACACCCAAAACACCCCTCACAGCCAGCACACCAACGACCCACACCACCTCTGGCCACCACCATCATCACCACTGACCCATGACAGTTTCAGGGGTAATCTCGCCTCCTCCTCGATGCAACCACACAGCCCACAAACACCGTCTTCAGACGGTTTCAAAAACCGTACTCCCCCTCCCCCGTTTTCACGAAAGCCAGCGACCACAAACACCCCCTCGCCACCACGGCCCTACGGACACAACCCCTAGGGTCACTCCAACCACCAAGGAATTTAACCCCACCATACCCAGGTTCGGGCGAGTCCAAACACGGGTTCAAACCGAGTCCTAATACTCACGACACCCTTCGCGCCACCTCCCTTTAAAACACTCAATTTAAACACCCCTTGGCTGTCAAATACGGTCAACGCCAGGTCCAACATGCTCACGGTGGTCCACGGCTAAATTACGGTCATAGTCACGGTCAACGACGGTCTATGGTGATGCACGACGGTCCTTATACACGGTTTAAACAAAATAAAATGATATATTATGAGACGGTTTACCTTGTATACGAATATCGATTAGAAAAGGTTGCTAGGTCTGAAATTCTCCTCCCTCTCTTATAATTCTCAGATTGTGGAGTCTATTGGGTTAGGGTTTGTTTTTCCTTTTATATGCTAGATCAAAACGATTACATTATTTAATTATTAAAACCCGTCTCATCTTATTATATTATATTATTAAATCCCGACTCTTTTAATACATACAAGGTCCAAAGTTAGCCGGCCCAAACATAAATAAATTCTCGACTCATCTTATATTATTGCTTATTTATTATTATTATTATTAAATTAATTATTTAAGATACGTAAACTAGTCATATAATTCACATAAAAATATAGGGTATTACAGTCTTCCCCCCTTAAAATGAACTTCATCCTGAAGTTCGCCCAACACATCATCACAACTGAGCAAAATGCTCAACATACTTAACATATCTTAACACCCAACACCATAAGACTCACATAAGACTCACTCTAATCGTCACCAACTTAACAAAATGCATCACATAATATAACAAAAACACGAGCTGTCACATCCTACACCCCTTAAAAAAAGGTTACGTCCCCGTAACCAACTTACCTAATCGAAAAGGCTAGGATACTTCTCCCTCATGTCAACTTCTACCTCCCATGTCGCTTCTTTCATCACATGCTTATACCATAGAACTTTCACAAAGGTTGTCTCACCATTGGGAGTCTTTCGCACTTTTCTGTCTAAACTCTCCTTAGGCATCACCACATAAGACATTTGCTCATCGATTTCCACTTGCTCAGGTTCCAACACATGAGTAGGATCACTCACGTACTTCCTCAACTGGGAAACATGGAACACATTATAGACTTTGTCCAAAGCTGGAGGTAATGCTAATCGATATGCTACCTCTCCAACTTTGTCCAAAATCTCATAGGGTCCAATAAACTTCTGACTTAACTTTCTTCTTTTTCCAAATCTCATCACCCCCTTCATAGGTGCACCTTAAGCAACACCTTGTCTCCCACATCAAACTCTATCTCACTTCTCTTCAAATCTGCATAGCTTTTATGTCTATTCTGTGCAGCTCTCATCTTCTGTCGAATAATATGCACTTGCTCCACCATCTCCTGAATCATCTCAGGTCCCAATACAACTGCATCACTCCTATCATCCCAGCACACAAGACTCCTACACTTCCTTTAATAAAGAGCTTCGAAAGGTGCCATACCAATACTAGCATGGTAACTATTATTATAGGAAAACTCGATTAAATCCAATCTCTCCTCCCATGATCCACTGAATTCCAATACACATGCTCTCAACATATCCTTCAGCGTTTGAATAGTTCTCTCAGTCTGACCATCCGTAGCTGGATAAAATGTTGTACTCATCTTCAATTGGGTTCCCATCAATGACTGCAACTCTTGCCAAAACTTAGAAAGAAACCTCGAGTCACGATCAGAAACAATGTCCTTAGGCACACCATGAAGCTTCACCACATTCTTGATATAAGCCTTACACCAGGTATCCTTCAAGGGAATAAAGTGAGCTGACTTAGTCAAACGATCTACCACTACCCATATCATATTATTCCCTTTTTGAGTTCTCGGTAATCCAACAATAAAATCCACGGAAACGCTCTCCCACTTCCACTCAGGCACATCCAAAGATTGAACTTTACCTTGTGGTCTCTTATGCTCTCCTTTCACCCTCTGACACACTAGGAATATGGCAAAAAATTCGGCTACTTCCTTCTTCATCTTAGGCCACCAAAAGTTCTTCTTTAGGTTTTTATACAACTTATCCCCTCCAGGATGAACTGAATATGGCGTAGAATGAGGTTCAGTTAAAATCTTTATCTTTAATTCCTCATTCTCAGGTACACACCACCTTCCCGCAAATCTTAGACTGTCGTCAGAGTGATTATCGAACTTAGAATTGTTCCTTACCCATAGCCTCACACCATTTCTGAATTCTCAAGTCCTCATTCTACTTCTCCCTGATCTCAGCATATAACTCAGGCTCAATCGTCAAGTCTCCTATAGAATCAGCCTTCTTAATCATCGAAATGCCCATCTTCTCCACTTCTTGTACAGTCTCACTGTCGACATGGCAGTACATAAAGCATGGACAGATTTCCTACTCAATGCATTTGCCACCACATTTGCCTTCCCCCTCATGGTAGACTATCTCCATATCATAACCCCCTATTAATTTCATCCACCGTCTTTGTCTCATGTTTAACTCTTTCTAGGTGTAGATATACTTTAAACTCTTGTGATCGGAAAATACTTTAATAGTAGCTCCATAAAGATAATGGCGCCACAACTTCAACGCAAACAACGCTCCCAATTCCAGGTCGTGAGTTGGATAATTCTCCTTATATGATTTTAGCTGCCTTGAGGCATAAGGTATCACCTTCTCATTCTGCATCAACACACAACCCAATCCATTCTTCGACGCATCAGTATACACTTCAAAATTTTCACTTCCTTCAGGTAGAACTAGGATAAGAGCTGTAGTCAGGTGCTTCTTTAAAGTTTGTAATGCCTTCTCATAACTCCCATCCCACTTAAACCTGTTCTCCTTCCTCATCAACGTCGTCATGGGCTTAGCTATTTTCGAGAAATCTTTTACAAACCTCCTGATATAGCCAGCCAACCCCAAAAAACTCCGAACATCCCTTACATTCTTTGGCCTCTCCTACTTGGCAACAACTGAAATCTTACTTGGGTCCACAAATACTTCCTTTCTAGACACCACATGCCCCAGAAAGGCTACTTCCTCTAACCAAAACTCACACTTACTCAACTTGGCATACAAATTATTCTCCCTCAACGTCTGTAATACAATCCTTAGATGCTTCTCATGTTCCTCCCGATCCTTAGAGTACACTAGGATATCATCGATAAAGATGACCACGAACTGATCCAAGTAGGGACTAAACACGAAGTTCATTAAGTCCATGAAGACTGCTGGTGCATTAGTCAATCCAAATGGCATAACAACAAATTCGTAGTGTCCATATCAAGTTCTAAATGCAGTCTTAGGGATATCTTCATCCTTAATCTTTAATTGATGGTATACCGACCTCAAATTAATCTTAGAGAATACTCCAGCACCACTCAACTGGTCGAACAAATCATCAATCCGAGATAAAGGGTAAGATTCTTTACAGTCACATTATTCAACTCCCTATAGTCGATACACAATCTCATAATCCCATCTTTCTTCTTCACGAACAAGACAGGTGCACCCCAAGGTGACACACTAGGTCTCACATACCCCTTATCCAACAATTCCTCTAGTTTCTTATTAAGTTCCTCCAACTCCTTGGGTCCCATCTTGTACGGTGCTTTAGATATCGGTCTCGTACCAGGTTTCAAGTCAATGCTAAAATCAATATCCTACTAAGGCGGTAACCCAAGTATATCCTCTGGAAATACATCTTCTAAGTCCCTTAAAACCTCAATGTCTTATGATCTTGACACCTCTTCCCTAAGGTCTCGTACATGACACAAAATCAATTGTTCTCCCTTATTTAAGCAAGATTTTAGGGTAACAGTCGAGATAAGCTTCATCTCTGGTTTGACTACAAATCCTTTATAAGAAACCCTTACACCCTTAGGTCCCTTCAAGGTAACTTTATTCTGGTGACAGTCAATAAATGCTCTATATCTTCCCAACCAATCCATTCCTAAGATCACCTAGAATCCTTCCAAGGGAAACCCAATCAAGTCAGAAAGAAATGTAACCTCCCCAACTCTTATAGGTACGTCTTTATAGATTCGATTACAAGTTATAGGCTCTCCTGAGGGTATAGTCACAACGTCCTTAATAACATCATAAACATATAAACCTAAGGTTCTAGCATTCTCACTCGAAATAAAGGAATAGGTTGCCCTAGAATCAAACAACACAAAAGTAGGCTTAGATTGAACAAGGAAGGTACCCGTGACAACATGAGCATCCTCCTCTGCTTCTTCCTTTCCCATCATGAATAGCTTTCCAATACTCTTAGCTCCCCCTTGACCAGCTGACACCGAACCATTTTGTTGATTTCCTTCATTCATTATCTTCTGGAACGAGCCACTCCCGTTGCCTTGATTATTATTATTGAAACGATTCTGATTGGAGTAGTTGTTGTTGTAGCTCCTCATATAGTTTCGACCTCCTGACCTCTCTTTATTCTCGTAGTTCGATGTAGGTGTTCGAAAACCCCCACTCTGGTTTGTGTAATTATAACCTCCTCTATTAATATTCCAGTTAACTTTGCAGTCAACGGCCTTATGTCAAACCTTTCCACACCTGAAACAATGAATCGTAACTAGCCCAGTTCGGCCCCCACTACTGCGGCTTGCTCCTCTTGCTGGCGCCCTATTTTAGAAATAGGGACGATATAGATTATAATTGTGCTTCTTGTTTCCAACACTCTCACTTTTAGTTTCCGACTTCTTCTTCTCATCCTTCTCCTTCTTCTCTTCCTTCAGCATGTCTCCAATCCTTTCAGCATGACCAAATCGCTAATAAACATCATCCATGTTGCATGGCTCACCAGCTGAAAGCCTCTTCTTGATATTGGTGGTCAATCCCTTCTCAAATCTTAGTGCCAGGATCTCAGGGGTAAAGTTCAGATCCGACACGTACTCAGCCAACTCCATAAACCTATTGTGGTATGTCTCCACCGTGATATTCTCCGTCATCTTAAATGCATTAAACTCCACCCTCAACCTGCTCCTAACATGATCAGGAACGAAGATAGCCATAATGACCTTCTTAAAAACTTTCCACCTAACGTAGTCACTCCCGTTGTTGGTATGAGCCTCCTTGTTACGAGTCCACCATAATCCAGCCTTTTCTTTCAGATAGAATGCAGCTTGATCTACTTGTAGCTCATCTGGACAGTTCAGCAACTCAAAGATGTTGTCAAACTCCCGACACCATTCTCCTAAAACTGACGGCTCTCCTAAACCATCATACTTGGTTGGATTATGCCTCGCAATCGTAGCACTCATCTTTGATGGATCTGAAGCTGAACCTCTCGCCTTCAGTGCATCAGTTAAGGCCTCATTGGTTGCAATTAGACGGTCAATCTCCTCTTGGGACATGGTAGCGGCTTTCTTCGAAGGCATGATTCTATAATGCAAAATAAAACACGTAAGCTTTCGCCTACGGAATGTGGCAAAAGGTTTAAAACAATTTCCCTGCAACCAAAGCAACGTGTGGTTGACTGGACTGGCCAAAGTCCAACCAATCACTGTCATAGACCACGATCACCCACAACTTTCTCATCACCACGACACTAATGTCGTGCCCACACTTCCCCATCATGCATTATAAAATAATAACTTCAACGCTAAATCATTAACACTACACATGGTTTCAGGGCATCATATTCCGGATATCACTAGACATAAAAATTCAACTTCAGATAAGGAATCATCCATCACTTAAGATATGCAATTCATCATATAAATTATCATCCATATGTATAATTCACAATAATAATCAACCAAATATTCATAGCATAACAAACTCAAACATTCCATCATCACCATCATAATTATTCACATGGCCCTAGGCCAGCTCATATCATCACAAAACTTACCTTACTCCGCATCCTGTAACAAGGTTAGAAATTTCTACCCTGAAGCTAATCATTGACTTTTTAAGGACTCAGACACTTTCTTTTTAATTACCCCACTCGTAAATTCAATCAAGTTAACCGGTTCAAAACTGAAAGGGCTAGAGGTTTAGTGTAAGGGGCCCTTACTTATCCCAAGCCTATTAGGACTCCTAACAGTTTCTACCCTCCAATGCCTTGTTGCCTACTTCCTTAACCAAAATTTGGCTCTAATCCTGCAAAAACGAGGCGAAAACTCATAGTACGGGATTTATAACAAAAAACATAAGCCACATGCATGAAAATCGTCTTAAATAGGGTCAAAGTGCATGGTAAAGAAAGGGAAATGTGGTCAAAATAAACACCTATCTAACCTCCCCACACTTAAGCGTTACTCGTCCCCGAGTAAGTACTTCAAGTATGAGTAAGACCATTAAGGTAAACTAGTATTATAGAAACTTTATTATCAAATCTGAATTGGGTTTAGCTTCACCCGGAGCCCTTTTAACTCACAATTTGACACTTTACGAGGGGAAGTACTCTATTGCAAGACAAGTGAGGTCTTGCTACAAAATTTTGGTTCAAAAAGGCATTTAGCTACCAAGTCAAGCATAAGAATGAACAGATCAAAATGAACCCACTTGCCTCATCCAAGTGGGTGTTTTCAAAACTGAACCAAGGAAGTGTTATAATGGAGAATACTTTCTCAGGGTTCCTATTGGTGTCAACCCTCTAATGCTAGCTCAAGCGATCTATAGTGATAGCAAAATATGACCAAGAAACACATTCAAGGTCGATAAAAAGGGAGAGTGTAATATGACTCGCAAGATTTACAAAACCAACACAAGATTTGAGACAAACTAGCCCAAGACTATATGAGACCTAAGGCAACAATTTCCTCGCGGTTTTCGCTTGGCACAAAAATTAAGAATGGGTGATTATTGTGCAAAATTGAATAAAATAACTCACCTACTACGACTTCCAAAATGGTGCCTGCAATCTAAAGTGGTGTTCCTTCCTATAATCTTGTAAGAGATGCAAAAAGACGGTAGAAACATACATAGTGAAGCAACATGGATTGTAATGGGGCTAAAGGTCATGGGTGGAAGTGGATTGGTGCAAGCACCATTATGGAAATGTGGAGTTTAATAGCCAAGAAATTTTCAAAACTTTCCACCTATACCCAACCTAAACACTACAAATGAGAAATCACCCAAACCAACATCTTCGAAAGTTTGACTCATTTGGAAAAAAACATCAACAAGCCCTTATTTATCAATAACTTCTTCACCCCTTTATTTATGTATGAGGGGTTTAGTTTTGACTTTTATTTAACATTAACAACTTGATCAACACTTTTTTTTCTGCAAAAATTTATCATTTCATTTCAAAATAGAAAGTAAATTACATTTTGCAAAGGCATATCCAATTGAGAATAAAACATGATGAAGATCCACTAAAATGAAAAAGAAACTCTAACTATTTAGATTTTTAAGAATATAACTTTGATCAACCTTAAAGGACTTCGTTAGGAGCCTTATAGAAACTATATTTTTTATCCTTCGCACTAAGCCAGCTACATCAGTGCTCTTCTGCTCAACACTTTTCTTTTCTTTTTCTTTTCATTTTTCTTCTTTTCTTCTTTTCTAATTTATTTTTCATTATTTTTTGGGGCCTCTTATTCAACACAACTTGACCAAACGGACACAAAGGTTTTAACTATTGCAATTAAAGCTCAAATTCTAATGGAAATAGGACTCAACTCCCCAAGTACACGCAACCTCAAAAACCATGACAACTTCTTGATCAAGGAGAGTTTTTTTTTCGAAAGTAGTTGATTGTGTGGGTGTGCCAAATAAAGGGCTAAGGCCCAAAGGGGTAAAAAAAAAGGGGTCCTAATCCAAAGGGTCGAAACATCAGTCTATTTGAAAATGTGAGGCTATAAACACGTAACAAGTTTGCTTCAAAATGCATGCACAAAAAGGAACATCTATACAATTTAAGGAATGAATGCCATATTTATGTGTAGCGATGTAACACCCCGAGCAAGGAGACCTACTCATAACCTAAAATAGGGCTGGTTATGGATGGGCCGGCCCAAAGGAGGCTATAACCTTACCATTTATGTGGTTGTATTGTCCCTAGGTCAAGTCTAAGCTTGATTGATATCCAAGGTTTAGTCGTCATGCCCTATCAAAAAATATTTATAAATCCAACAAATAACTACCAAGTGGTAAGTCGGAGTCAATCAATGGGACAGTTTCATCAAACGGTTATCAAATGCAAGTAGTTATGTTTTTGTGTCACAATTTGGGTTTGAGATGTAAGCTAAACTACTATAACAAAAATGTAAACAAATGAATAACAAGGCAAGTAAATAGAGATGTAAACAAATGATTAAAAGCACTAGGGTGTCATGGTTTCATTGGGGGAATCATGGTACAATCACAATAATGAGTTAAACAAACAATCGTAGTTGTGTTGGGAATGAGTTTGGTTTATGTCTTACAATCTCTAGAGAGACTTAGGTCTCGGAGTCAAGTTGGCTTATAGCTTACGACACCTACAATGACTTGGTTCTCCCTATTCAACTATATGCATGATCTAACAATCCTTGAGTTGGTTTATATCTTACAAGTCTTGTTGAAAGGATAGAGAATCATGCTAGGTTGTTAATCAAGCATTTCATCAAACATAACATGTGCATAAGCTGAAAACATAACATACAATCATTCATATAAACTCATTAAGCATAGATCTAACCCATGACTACTCTCCTAATTTCCCCCACTAACCTTAGTTAGAGGACTACTCACACATCATCATGGTAAACAAGTCATAAATGGTGTCAAACATCTTAACAATCATAAACATGATGATTGAGTAAAACAATTAACAAAGATTAAGTAAAAGGGTTAAGTAAAGAGGAAATGAATTATACCAACTTAAGATTAACAAAGGAAATGGAAGAACCATAGAAGAAAGATTTAATTTAAGATAAAGAGTTGTTAATTCTCCAATACAAACCCAAGAATCTTCAATTACCCAACTAGATCTACGATTGCGTGAACAATAATTAAGGAAAGATTAAGATGTAATTAAGATAATTTAAACTAATGGAGTCCCTAAGATGATGTCCTTGTTTCTCTAATTACATTGGCTATTTATATCAAGTACAATTTTTAGGGTTAACTAAGTGCTTAAATGACGATTAGACTCCTTGATAAAATCCAAAGCCTTGCTAGAGCTAGTGTAGCTCGTGGGGCTCATTGCTTTGTGGGGAAGAGATCCTTTCGTGTGGCTCGCTCGAGCTGAGGGGAGCTCGCACGAGCTGATAGTGAGCTCGCTCGAGCTAAGGAGAGCTCGCACGAGCTCGCCTTGCTTCTTCCTTGCTTTGGCATGGCTGCCCCATAAGTCGTGGCGTCTGGTCTGAACTCGTGGAGGTTTTTCTTCATTGCCCGAAAACTTGTTTTATTGACAAAGGCCTTTAGTCTTGGTCTCCTCTTCGATGTTTGGTCATTAGATGCGATCAATTTAGCTTCGCAATGCTCCAATCAAGCAAGGTAACCACTCTTATCCTACCAAAGGCACCAAAACCTCATAGAATAGCAAATAGGTAGCTAAAGACAAGAAACGACCCTAATAATCACGTAAAAGCATGTGGAACGAGGCTAGTTATGGGACTAAATGTGCATGAATATGAGTCACGTCAAATAACCCCAAACCAAAACTTTGCTCGTCCAAGTAAGAGGTGATTAGAACTATGACCCTTATTTAAACTATTCTAGTAACATAGCCGATGTGAGACAATTAGCGGGTCTCACTCCACGCCCTTCAACTCACAACAAGACATCCATGAGGTAGAATGCCTTCTTGCAAGGCAAGGTGGGGCTTGCCAAAATGGTGTTGCATCCTACATGAAGAACATAAACAAAGAAAATGATGCATCTACAAAAAGAATAACCATTTTCCTCATCTAAATGACGGAAATTCAACTGAAAGGGAACAATATAAGGGTACACACTGCATCATAGATAGTAGTTCTCCAAGCCACTAAGTCCAAGAGGATACAAACAAGTCAACTCCAAGTGGTGTTAAACTAGGATACTTTTGTCCACAATCGCTAAATGCTTTCGTCAAGGGTGATCAGATGGGATGGAAGGATGATCCCTATGATGTTATTGGTACATGATATGACAAATCTCAGATTCTCTACAGTGTAAAGGCCAAGGATCGTCCCAAGCTCAACAAGGTGGTATAACAAAAGGTTTTTTGGAATGAAGTGATCAAATCATTAAACAAAAGTGGATTTGATTAGCATTCAAATTTTGACCTCATTCAACTTTCACATTTCAAAACTTAAGATGAGGGTTGTCCCATGCTTGCTAGTGTCCTTTGCTTTTGCCAATCGCTTATTAGGCAACCGGTTAACCTCTAGACAATAGCTTTTCAGGGTGATAGTCACCCTGTCTTTGGGCGGTTGAATTTAAAACCGTATGGGGGACCAATTCAATGGATCCCTCTCCAAAGAACATCGAATTGGTACGCCTCCATAAAAAATAACTCACTTTGTGACATTTCAACATTTCAATACAATTTGAGGTTTCCTTGGAAATTAAAACGAATCCACAACAAAACTTTGAAATGAGCACTTCAAACTTATTCATGAAAAGTATTCTTGGGTTGCCAAACCACCAAATCAATCAAAGTCCCCTAAACAAGTTAACCAAGTCCATATCACATCATAGTGTTGGATAGGTGACTCACATGCAAACCCTTGACTAGGCCTTAGCTCATGGGACAAAAGATATACTAGTATTAGACAACCTAGGGTGTCTTGAATGTATTCTAGTAAACAAAGTCTCAAGGATAAAAATTATCTGCACGAACCTTATATACACTTGTCACACTTCTGAATTAGGCATTTTCACAAAATATTCCTAAATGCAATTATATGCCACGATGCAACTACATATATACAACTCTAATGCACATGCTCTAATGAACTATGTGGTAAGTAATCTAATGCAACCCCTAACATCACATAGTAACCAAACCGCAATGCAAAAATTCACCACATTGTCATTAACATAAAAAGTAGGGAGAAAAGATTGGAGCGATCATACCATAAGGTTTTTCATAAATCCCTTAAGGATATCTCGAATGTGGTATAGTCCCTATGTGAAAAGAGTGACAAACACACAAGTATATATACAATTCTATGCTATACACAACAAAGTAAAGAACATGTTTTTGATTTTTGTGAAAATTTTCAAATTTTTAAGATTTTGTTTTTATGAAAAGAAAGAACATGTTTAGATTTTTAAATGTTTATAAAATTTTTATGGATTTTGGAATAATAATTTCCATCCACACACTTATTTCGGACATTATCCTGAATGTACAATAGTGGGTATAGGAAATGCAAATGCAAATGTATGAATGAATGCATGAATGAATGCTCTAGCAATGCTTATTCTATATGACATATATATAAGTGATGCAATCTAAGATAAATGAAGCTAAGTGATGCAAGCTTTCTATAGTTCAGAGAGCCAATTTGAATTGACTCGGGTTGCCTATGAGCAAATCTTCTCCAAACCAAACGAAACACTATCACTAGTGCAAAAACGGGGGAGATTTGACCATAGGCCACTACTCCTGTCATCGCAAGCAGGTTCTTCGATCCTAGAATTAGTAGCAGATTATATCAAATTTGATGGCTGATTAGAGTTAGCATTAGGAATTACTTTAGTATGTAATATGCATATATTCGTGATCATTAGAGATACCATTTTTTGCACTTTATAACTTATAATGATTTGTCATTTATGTCAATAAATTTATAGTATTAAGCACATTTTATACTCCTCCGCTGGTGTTATGTGTTGGAGCCGATGTCTTCCACAGTAGTGCGTGTTAAATATTAAATCTCATTTAAGGAATATA